>JAHXMU010000035.1:3221891-3246027 GCA_019455685.1 Philornis downsi
TTTTTTTTTTGTGCTCCTTCTGAGCAAAGTAATGTTTTACTGAAAGTGAATGGAAATTGAAAGAGATGTAAATTCGAAGTGCGGTACAGTTCAAATTTGAAAAGTAGAATTGTTTGTATTGATACTTTTATTATTAATTTCGTTATACATTAATATTTTAATATTCAATCATGGACAGAGAGAGTTAAATGTAGCTGCCTTAAGAGGAAAATTACGTGAATTAAATTTGGATGCGAATGGTTTGAAATCGGAGCTACAGAAAAGACTTCTGGAATATTACGAACTCGATTTTGATGACGCAAATTTACATGAAGTTGTCAGTGCAATCGGTGATTCCGAGTCAGGTGATAAAGCTGCTGCGATTTCAAGTGCTTCTTTTGAAAAGTGATGTTGAGGACAACTTGTCAACATTCTCAGGTTCAGGCTTACCGGACGTTAATCATTGGATAGCAGAATTTGAGGATATGGCTAAAATTGTGAAATGGTCTTCATTGCAAAAGTTCGTTTATAGTAGGCATTTGATAGTAGGAGCAGCAAGATTATTTGTGAAGAGTCAAAAAGGCATTAGAGATTGGTCGAGTTTGAAGAAAGTTCTCGTGGATGAATTTGGTGAACATCTTTCTGCCGCGGAAGTACATCGCCAACTTCGTTCAAGAAAACAAAATAGAAATGAGTCGTTGTTAGAGTACCTGTACGCTATGATGGAAATTGGTAGCAAAGTTGATTTAGATGATAGAAGTTTGATCGAATATTATATTGATGGAATTCCCGATTCAAGAATGAATAAGACCGTGTTGTTCCAGTCTAAATCGTTAAAGGAATTAAAAGAGAATATGTTAGTTTATGAGACAATTAGAAATCGCCCAAAGTCGTCATACAAGGGAAATGATTCTAAAAATTTTGATTCTAAGACAGAAAAGAATTCTACAGAGAAGAGTGCAAGTGAACGAAAATGTTTTAAATGTGGAGATAGATCTCATTTGGCAAAAGATTGTCCATCGAAAGAACGGAAGTGTTTTAAATGTCAGAAACCTGGACATCGTGCGTTCGAATGTACCAGCGTGGAATCAAAGAGGTCAGTTAAAATGGAAAACACACAGGCTAACATGGTTCAGAAAGGTTCAGGACTTATTTTAAAGGATATTGTTATCAAGAATAAACAAATATCAGCATTGATTGATACAGGATGTGATACATGCTTAATGAGAGTTGATACATTATTTTTGATTGGCGAAGTAAATCTTATACCAGACAGAGTAAAGTTGCATGGTATTGGTGAAAGCGAAATCACAACTTTAGGTAGATTTGATACTCAAATCATCTGATCTGACTTTTTATGTTGTTGCTGAACGAGACATTTTACACAATGTGATGCTCGGAAATAGTTTGTTCAGGAAGGCCGAAATGATTTTTAAAGATGGTGATGCTACGTTTCTTAAACCAAAGGATAAAAATAACACTCTTGATGAATTTCAGTCATTATGTCTAAACGTTGAAGATTTCCAAACGCGAAAGGCAATTGATATTGAGCATTTAGAGAATGATACTAGAGAGACAGTCACTAAACTTATTTCTGAGTACAAGCCCGAGAAAGAGGTTAGCAGTCCTGTGGAGATGAAATTAGTTTTAAGCGATGATATTCCAGTTTATGAACGTCTTAGGCGAATTCCTTTTTCCGATCAGATAATAGTAGATAAACAGGTTGATGAGTGGCTGCGAGAAGGAATAATTCAGCCGAGTTTTTCGGAATATGCTTCCCCAGTTGTTCTTGTGCCGAAAAAGGACGGTACTAAGAGATTATGTTGTGACTACAGGAAACTGAATAATAAAATTATACGTGATAATTTTCCTATGCCTCTGGTTGATGAGGTTGTGGACAAATTGCAGGGTGCGAGAGTGTATACAACCCTCGATTTGGTTAATGGTTTCTTCCACGTACCATTAGAAAAATCATCCCGGAAATATACATCTTTTGTGACGCATAATGGACAGTTTGAGTTTTTGTTCGTACCATTTGGCATAAGTAATTCACCTGCAGTTTTTACGCGATTTGTTAGTTCAGTATTTAGAGATCTGGTTCAAGACGGAATTGTTGTAACCTATATGGACGATGTTATTATTCCCAGTAAGGATATAGCGGAAGGCTTGGAGAGGCTGATAATAGTGTTGAAAAGGGCTGCAGATTAAGTGGTTGAAATTCCAGTTTCTTTGTGAGAGAGTGAATTTTCTTGGCTATATTATAGAGAACGGATCAATAAAGCCTTCGAGCGGGAAAGTGTCGGCGGTGAGAAATTTCCCGGTTCCAAAAGATGTGAAAACAGTGCAGAGATTTTTAGGTTTAACTTCCTACTTTCGTAGTTTCATTAGGGATTATGCCATTATTGCGAAGCCACTGACGGATCTATTGAAAAAAGGTTCAGTTTTTCGAATATCTGATGAAATGTTATTGTCGTGCCAGCAGTTAAAAGAAGCTCTGATGAGTGCACCAGTTTTATCATTATATAATCCAGCTGCATGCACAGATGTGCGCCGTTTTTTTGCAAAGAAACCAAGACGATGAATTTTTCCATCCAGTACAATTCATGAGCATCGTATGAGTTGGAAGTATTAGCAATAGTGGAAGCATTGAAGAAGTGGCGGGTATATTTGCTAGGAATCCCTTTTAAGATCGCAACGGATTGCAATGCGTTTAGGATGACGATGGAAAAGGACGATGTTCCTGTTAGAGTTTCTCGTTGGGCTATGTTCCTACAAGAGTTTTCTTACCCAATCGAACATAGATCAGGGTCAAAGATGAAGCACGTTGATGCTTTGAGTCGTATGTCGTGTCTTATGGTGGAAAGCAGTCTGACTCATAGACTTAAGCAAGCTCAGGAATCTGACGGATGGATAAAGGCTATAATGAGCATACTTGGTTATAGTAACTATGATGATTATTATCTCAAAAACGGGGTGTTGTATGAAGATCAGAACAAAGAATTGATAGTGGTTCCTAGACAAATGGAGGAAGAGATAATAAGTATAACACATAGACAAGGCCATTACGGAGCGGCCAAAACGCTAGAGTTATTAGCAAAACAGTATTATATACCGGATGTGACAAAAAAGGTTCTGAACATTGTAAAGGCTTGTGTACCGTGCATTATCACGGATGGAAAGGCTGGTAAGAAGGAAGGATATTTGAGATCAATTGATAAGGATGATAGACCATTAACCACCTATCACATAGACCACGTGGGTCCCATGGAAATGACAGCAAAGACATATAACTATATTTTAGTAGTCGTTGACGGGTTCACTAAGTTCGTCTGGCTCTACCCGACGAAGTCAACTGATTCAAGAGCTGTTATTGATTCACTTGAAAAACAGGCTTCAATTTTTGGAAACCCTGTTAGGATTATTACTGACCGAGGTACTGCGTTCACTTCGCAAGCATTTGAAGACTATTGTAAGGATAACCGAATTCAACATCTTCTTATCGCGACAGGAGTACCGAGGGGTAATGGACAAGTTGAGAGGATGCACAGATTGTTGGTGCCCATGTTGTCGAAACATTGTGTTGAAATGCCCCAGAATTGGTACAGGCACATTAGAAAGGTGCAAATGATGATTAATTCTACCCCAACTAGAAGTACAAAAGCTTCACCATTCAGGTTACTTACAGGAGTTGAGATGCGGTTGAACGAAAACCCAGATTTAAGTCAAATTCTTGGCGAAGAAGCAATTGAGGATTTAGATAGAGAAAGAGAGGAGTTTAGGTCGATAGCCAGAGAAAATATAGGAAAAATTCAAAATGAGAATTGCAAGACGTTCAATGCCAAGCGAAAGCCTGAGACTGTTTACAAGTTAATTTGGTCGCCATTAAACGAACCCAATTTGGTAGTGGTTTGAAATTGAAGGGCAAATTCTTGGGTCCATATAAGATAACGCGGATAATGAGACATGGTAGATATGAAGTTGGAAAGGTGGGAGACCACGAGGGTCCACAAGGGACGTCAACCGTGGTAGAAAATATGAAACCTTGGAGCGGGAAATCGATTTGCCTGTCAGGAGGGCCGGTTGTAGGATGGCAACCCAGAGAATGTAATAGATCAGATGTCAATAAATGAACGCGATGGTCACATTATTAATTAGCAGGCTTTGCAATGTTTGCATTTGACTTGGCTACGCACTCTCTCGCCATCTGTGAATACGACAGGACGTGTTTTTGAAATATTTGTGTTTTTCTCTAATTATTAGTTATAAGTCCAATGTATTTAATTTAAAGAAACTAATAAATGAATTAATAAATTATTTATACCTAAACTGTGAGAGTCTTAATTGAGCCACTGGGAAGATCTCAGAGAAGGTCGAGATCCAACCCACATATATGTACATTAAGCAGTTGCAAAAGTATGCTCCAGTATCTCGTGTACAAATTGTTATTCAATTGACCAAGATTAAATTCTCCTTTATAATCGCTAACTGCAAGCCCAGTAATGTAGCCTTTGTCCATATTATTGATTTACAACACGTGGTAAAACTTGAGAAAAACCTGCCACTTAACCTGGCTGATTTTCTTAGGTTAATATCTCTCACGTACACGGACTGCGGACTCAATCAAATTTGGCAAATATCATTCATGGATCTCATCATTTAATGGACTTTCTTGCCAAGCCCATTACGATGGCCTCGCCTTTGCAAGTTCCAAGAGCACATTGAGTGAAGTTATATAGGGTGGCGCATAAGTAACGTTAAGTTTAAGTCTTTTTTTTCGTCTCTTTACAGAATTAATTAAATAATACTTGAGAAATTTATAATGGAAAGGTTCAGCACAGAACAAAGAACCAAAGTTGTTCAATTTTACTTTGAAAGTCAGCATTCGATGCTTCAAGTCATATCGGTCATATCATTTCTTTCATGTTGGAAATGCTCCTGGTGTAAAATGCAGTTGCGAGATGCAATGCTAGTGTGTAAATCTGTCAGATTTGGTCTGAAGATTTACTTTGGTTCCGGGAGAGAGATTGGAGGTTTTGTGGAAGAACTAAGGTTCTTAGCGAGATGTGTATACTTACGAGGGGATTTCGTAATGGAGATGAGGATAAGATAACTGTTACCTTACATTATTTCAAGTTTTATTCGTATGTTGAGGGCGGCTGGCATTGAAGGAGATCAAGGATCTCCAACAATTTACCGATTGGTTGAGCGTTTTGGGCAACAAGGGGGTGTCTGTGATCTTTTGTGTTCTGGAAGACCTCATGCAGATCGAAATGAAGCGACCATTGCTCGAGTGCACCCCGAAATTTCCACCAGGCGACGTTTTCAGCAGTTAGAGATGTCTAGTCGATCTTTGCAAAGAATTTTATATATGTTACATCTTTTCCCATATAAGATGCAATTGGTTCACGAGTTAAAACCAAATGATGCGCAAGAACGTATTCATTATAGTCGCCATTAACGTTACTTATACGCCACTTTTTAGTTAAGTCATTTCACCAAACTACAATTTTTATACTGGTTATCATACGTTTTAATATGTCCAAGATAATCCGCTAAAATGTTAAAAGGTGTAATTTGTTTTCTGCATCCTAACCTAGATTTAAAATTGGATAAAATGCTGTATTGACAAGGTTTATTTTTAAGCTTTCACCCGGAATAATGAAACCCAAAAATGCAACACCCAGAAGGAAGCGTTTAAAGAATCTCTGGAACAAACGTGTCGTATATCTTTTGAAATCGATTAAGCGATGTCCATCTGGCTGGGCTTGGAACTCTTCAAATCTTGCCGCAGCCTATATGAGTATATATAATGTGCACATATTGCCATATCGAGCCCATAAAAATTACCAATTGTTTACTATAACTGGATATATGGATACATTTTGCGCCACCTCTTCAGGTGTCCATCATATGAAGGACTTTACATTTTAAAATATTGCCAAGATTTTGATTCTTATATCTGGCATCTCCCACATAAAAATACAGATTTGATAGGACAGCTTTTTCGCCTATTACGACCGGCAAAGTTTTAAAAGAACATTGGGTGCCAATAATGACCTTTGAAAGCTTTGTCTGTCGTAATCTTAACCCGTTCTCTACAGGTATCCTCGGTACATGTTATCCTAACCTGAACACAGCTTATTCCGGATATTTTTGGAAATGCCCAACCAAATTCAACAATTCTTTTTTCGTCATATACTAAATTTGTTGGCTGAAACCGTATGAATTTAACTGAAGTTGGGCAAAAATTAAATGAAATATGCAGTACTAAAAAGAAAGATTTACAGATTTGGGCCTTATTCATTATTATTTTTTACAAGTTTGTTAGGCGCTTTTTTCATAGATATTTATTTTATAAATCTTTATTTAAAAGTATAGCTCTTAGTTTATAAGCCTATACCATATTATTATTATTGCAGCAAAAAATTGTTGTGCATCCTGTGAATGAAATGCGGGAGAACCCCTCACATTCAGTGAGCTTAAAGGCGTTCTATTTAAATTCACTCAATATTATTGTTAATAGTGTGCTAAATATTTCATATCGCTGCCTTACAAATTTGTTAAATTTTTACGTCAATTTTTCTGGAATTTCCGCATTCAATTACCTCAAACAATCTTGATATGATACAGTTAATCTCCAACTCGGCCTTTTAAATTGCCGCAAAACTTCCCATTTTCCTCCAAAAGATGATTTAAACCTTAAATATTTCACAAATAATTCTTCAGAAATACATTTAAAAAAGTTAATTATGAAGTGCCTTCTTTTTTCAGGCGCCTTAAGCATAATAATAATTGGTGGGCAGGAAGAACAATTGCGGGGATTGTGGTCATTTGCCTACCACCTGTGAATCTTCTTCACGTGCTTTTAGGTTTTACTTTCGCCGTTTGTAATGACGGGATCATTTCCTGCTGTACTTCATTGTCTCCTTAGAACTTATGCCGGATAGAAAAGTCCATCTAATTAATTAATCAGCCCAATACTGCTAACATTACAGAAATTGTGACATTAGTAAATGCTGTATTAAATGTCAATGCCAAAAAATTTGTAAGCAAAAGTTGCTAATTATAACAATGGTAACTTAGACGTTATTATGAGCCATTCAATAGAAGGTAACTTCCAGTTTCTGTTAGTGCCTCTAATGATGGCGAAACTTAGTGAAACGTTATTTACAGTAAAAAGTGCTTCATGCGCAATTGAAAGTTTTCGGAGTCATGAATTTAACATGGCGGGGGATGCTGGCTTCTGTGAACTTTGATTTTTGTAATACACGAACTAAATGCGAAAATAATGTTCATTACCGGTACTTCAGAATTCCGCAACAAATTACAAATTGGAATTTTATAACAGCACATGTTCTAGCAGAACAAATTAGCAAAAAATTTCATTTCCATTAGGCCAATAACTGACATAGAAGAGGGAGGAAGATGATGCGGCCTATCAAATAGACAAACGGATACACATTGGAAAGGAAAGTCATTAGTCATTTTGTTTCCGAGATTTTTTTCCTTCACTGACGTCGCAGTTCCATGCGCAAAAAAAACTGGGGGAAAAAATTATAAAAAATGACAAATGGCAAGTAATGGAATTTTCAAACATTTTTTCCACCTTTTTCCTATAAACGAATAAAACCTTATTAAAGCGTTGGTCAAAAATTCTGAAAATCGAACTGTAGCTGTTAGGAGACAATGGCGAAATATATATGTATATATATATATGAAGAGAGAGAGAGAGAGAGAGAGGGAGACGCTCTTAATAATGAACCTGATAGCATTATACATCACTATACTTTCATTCGATGGAGTGAAGATGTATACAACATATAGAAGGTATCGATTATCTTTCATGACTTTTTAAGTCTATTGAACGATGTCCGTCTGTCTGCCCGGCTGGCTGGCCAGTTGGCTTGTAGGCAGGATAACTACCGTAAATATTTATGAAGCTGGTGGAAGCCGAGGATTTTAAATGAGTCAGTCCTTCTGATACTGCTCGTGTAAACTGGCCTATTTTTGAACTTTTTATTTTAACCTGTAACTCCTCTCTGCAGCGGTCAGATTAGCCTCTTATTTTGATCTATAATTTTTATAAAATCTAAAAAAAAAAATAATTAAAGATCTTAATTGGGCTACGCTGACCCACCACTTCTGGTACCTTCCATACAAATTGGCTCAATTTCAGAAATTTAGTTTTTCCTCTGCAACTCCACATTTGTAAACCGAAGTAACCTAAGTTTTTGTACATTGTGCATCTGGGGAAATTTTGGAAAACAAATTATCGATTTAATCTATATAATTTTAGCCTCATATCCTTCCAATTGTAGTTCTGAATTCAGTCAAAGTTGGCACATGTTATGCATTTAGTGAAGTATGTTAGGTTAGGTCAATACGACAGTCTGAATAGACAGACTCACTTAGACTGTATAGACCATTGTAATACCATGGAAACTAGAGATAAGGATGTGTTTAATTTACCCCGTTGAACCAACCCTGAGTGCCTCAAAAAGCTCTAAAGTCGGACAATATCTATATCATCCAGATCTTTCAGGCCACTAAAGAAATATGAGCCCACTGTTAATCCCCGCCTGTTCGTCAGGGCGGGGCAATTGCAGAGAAGTTGTTTTATGGACTGCCCCTCCTCTTCATCTTTAGAGCTCCTGCAGAAGTCACTAATCGTAACCCACAATCTCACCGCTTGTCTCTCAATCAGACAGTGTTCCATGGTGGCAGATACAGCAGTGTGTGTGTGAACGCTTTAGATCTAAGCGAAACCACATCTGTCTGGATTGATTACAGCCTCGGACAGACGCCCATCTACCATTTGCTCTATATCGCATTAGGAGCTAGCAAGTGGCTAGAGGCATGCCCACGGACTCCAACTCGGCTTTAGTCCGTAAGGTTGTACCAGTCTTGACAGCTCGTCTGCTCTGCGGTTCCGTGGTAAATGCCTGTGGCCCGGTACCCATATAAGGTGAATGTTGAAATGCTGAGCCATCTCGTTAAGAGATCTACCGCGTTTCGGGACTGATGCTAAGTTTAGGAAGACAGAATCCAGAGATTAAACATCAGCATGACTGTCAGAGAATATGTTAATTCCCATCGTGGTGAGGACGTTATATCTCAGCCATTCTGCCACTTCTCTAATGGCTAAAATTTCGGCCTGATAAACACTACAGTGATCCGGTAGCCTTCTTGCTATACCCCGTACCTGATCATTTAACTTTAAGGCGTCAGTGTAGAAGTCGACATACAGTCTTGTACCAGGAGTTCTATATTTCCACGTATCTGTATCTGGTATAAGTTTATGCTACCTCTTGCCAGTGATTCAACCAGAGTGTAGTTTATGGTACCTGTTATGTCAAACACCATGTTAAGGAACACACTGTGACCATAACCATTGTTTGGCCACTGTGACACGTTTCTTAGTCTTACTGCCGTCCCAAGAGCCTTCCACCAGACGACAACTCCATACAACATTATCGGTCTTACTACTGCAGTATACAACCAGTGAAAATGTGAGGCTTTAATCCCCATTGTTTTCGTATTGACCTCTTGCACGCATATAACGCTACTGTGACCTCTATCGCACTGTTCAGAATGTTGAGTTTGAAATTCAGCATCTTCTCCAATAATACATCAAAATATTTTGCACAATCCGCGAAAGGAATTTCAGTACTTTACTTTACTTTTACTTCGAAACCGTTTTCCCCCGTCCGCTTCGTTATAGTGAGAAGGGCTCTTTTAAGGATGACTTCCCCTAACTGCTGTTGCCACATCGTCTGCGTATGAGACAACCTTGACATCAGCCTTCTCTGAAGAGAGCAGGTTACTGTTCAGAGCGAGGTTTCATAGTAGGGAAGTTTAGTGAAGTATGTTTTAGAAGTGAAAACGGAGGGCCTTTCTGGTACCTCTTATCCAAATTACCGACTTGATCCATATATTCTTCGTCTCATATCTTTCGAGTTGTTTTACTGCATTCAGCCGAAGTTGACACACGATATACGTTTAGTAAGGTACGTTCTAGGAATAAAAAATGGAGGACATTGAATACCCCTTTTGATATCTCCCACACAAGGCATCTAACAATTCTATTGTAATCTCTAATCCTTAGACTGCAGGTACTTAAATTTTCGACAGTTCCATTACATTATAATGCTTCGTAAAATTGTAAACAAATGAAACCGATACCCACGTCCTCTATGGTAACTTCCATACAAATTACACAGTTTTATCCATATATTTCTAGATTAGTGTCTTTCATTTAATTGCTCTAAATTCACCATAATTTATCACTCATCAGCAAGCTTATTTCTGCGAATAAAAATGATAGAGTATTTTATTTTTTTCGAAACATCTAGCAAGTCACCTCGTTTATTCTGGAATTGAATTTTCTATAAAACAAAAAAAGAAAAAAAAAAAAAAAAAACAAATAAATGAAATACATTGTTTGAAACAATTTGAATTTCTTATTGTACGGCAATTAGTGCGCCACCCTGTATTTATCTTTAAACCAGATGAGCGCGAGCCGCTAGCTGACAGACACGATGTGGGGTTTGAGAATGGACCATATCGTATCACCTTTCCTAGTACCTGACATACAAATTTACTGAAATTAAATTTTTAAAATTTTTAAAGTGAAGTCTCTGGAATTAATTTGTTTGGGAATTTTCGTTGGAGCCCCACCGTAACCGGTTTTGCTATGCGTGCAGTTACTCCATCGTACTGGAAATAAAATCCTGTTGAGACGGATATTTCTTTGACGCAGTTCTGGGTGGAAAAAATTTCTTCAACATATTTAAATACCGCGGCCCCCATTGACAGTTACTGTTCAACCGTTGCACGATCCGTGCGCCACCCTGTTACTCAGATATGCCAGGGTTTCTATATTTCATCCAACTGCGTTAAGTTTAATTTAAGAATTAGAATTAGAATTATAACTAGAAGCTTTATAAGCCTCGTTCTGGGAATGAAAATGGAAACAAAAGTTTTTAGTTAAATATAATTTTGATTTTTCTTTGTCGTGCGAGAGCAATATTTGCTAAAAGCAGAGTGATTCACCACGCTCCACCTAGTGCTCCGCATATTCCTGGTTGAACGCAGTAGGCCGTTGGGTTGATTGAAATCTCTACATTGGCCCATTAATTAAATGTTGCCAGAGTAATTGTTTTTTTTTTAAAGATCTGAATGCCAATCAAATACTTTCAAACATATTTTGAAATGTGTTCTCGTATAGTTTATTAAACTTCACACTTTTTCTTTCCATTTTAAATGTACTAACATATTTCTAAATATATGCTACTATCTATACATTTTTTGTTAAAGTAACATATATTGCATGCCCAAGAATAAGAAATTTAAAATAATTTGCCACGTTTCATCAGGCAAATAAATCTTTCCCATGTGTTGCACGAAATTTCAACAGAATGAAGTTTTCATATCCTTGGCTTTATTTGATCATATAAATTCTGTTTTCTGTAGCATTTATAAAACCTCTGGGGGCCACTAAATTATATGTGTTACCTCCATAAAAACAGGGCAATCGAAATGAAAAAAGTCCTTGCATGGCTTATGGTAAAACGTGGTCCTAGGGAAGAATTTGCGTTCATATATAACTACTTTTAGTACAAAAACTATACGACGTTCTATGAGTTGTGTTTTGTGGAGGAAGGGGGGTTGTAAGGTGTTAAATCAACCTTATGCCACAGAGGCCAATTTATTTCTATCCTGGTGTATATTTTGTTTGCACTCGAGCTATTTAGCTGTCATTTTACGGTAGTGAATGTTGTGGATATTCCGACGCATTGTGCTTAGTTCGCAAATATATGGATGAAAACACTTGGAATTGAAAATGCACACAGATTTCTAAAAACCGCAAACTGATGTTGAAATTGGTATGGAGAAAATTGTAATTGATATAGTCAATTGTAATTGATGTTGTCAAATCCAAATCGGTATTAATAACATTGTAAGTTTTATAAAGCCTATAATATGAAAATAAAAGCAACATAAATGGTATAATCTAATCAGGCTGCCTTAAGGGGGGAAAATAAGGAAATTAAGGGTGTGCATTATTCTCTCAAATTACCCTGTTGATAGCAAGAGAATTTTAAAAATTTTCTTTAATGGGCACCGAAACAGGACAAAAATGGTGCCATCGCATAGAACTGAATGAAGGAAATATTAACATTGAAATACAGGCGAATGTTTGCTAACCACAATGAAGCATTTCTGAAAACCTGACTTATTGGTGAAAACACTGTTAGGAATGGAGACAAAAGTAGTAAATTCGTCTGGAATAAAGAGCTGAAATAAAACTCGATTCTCCATTTTTCGGTTTGAAAAGTAAAGTTAACATAGAGCTATGATTTCGATGGAATTTTTATTTCATTATAATGCTTGGTTGGACCTTTTCATTATGTACGAAATACAATGTCATTTAAGTGACCGCCTCTGGATTGGTTGTAACAGTGGATCCTTTAGAGGTAGTTTTCGACCACTTTTTCCCCACATTTCGGGCGATATCTCGGCGATAACTTGATAAGTGTTGGTTTTCAAATGTTCCAACGTTTGGGGATTACCCGCTTTAGCTCGATTTTTACATAGCCCTACATAAAAAGTCTAACGGCGTCAAATCGCACCATCTCGGCAGCCAATTGACGTTGCCGAAATGTGATCCTACGCTTTCTGGGAACTTCGCATGCAATAAAGCGAAAATCGTAGTACCGTCTTGTTGAAACCGCATATCGTCCAGGTCATAACCGTCAATTGTACGCCAAACAAAGTCGGCTATCATAAGGCCATAGTGCTTTGAGTTGATGGTAACGGTTCCTCCAACGTCATTTTCGAAAAAAAACGTCCCAATAACATCTCCAGACCATAATGAGCACCAAACAGCTACTTTTTCCGGATGCAATGACTTTTCCACAATCACTTCTGGGTTCTCCGAGCACATATGCGAAAATTTTGCTAGTTTTTTTTTTTTATAAAAACTTACATCTTTTAAAGCGGTTTGTGAGTTGCTTTGTCTTTGATGAAGATCTCGAGAAAAAGAAACCGAGTCACCGTGATCTTGCACCACGAAAGTCCGGTTTTATTTTCGACGAGTTTATGTTAAAGATAAAGAGCACTAATTGCCATATGACTAGAAAATAATATTACAATTCATGGTAGTATGATTAAGTATGAAAGTACAATGCATTCTGTACATCTAGATAATGTATTATGTACGATTTCAAAAAAGGTATGGACATTCATATTAGCAAATAATATACAGGGTGGGCCATAAGGGTGTTGGCGGTTTAAATATTCAATTAAAAAAAAAAACTACGAAACATAAAAAAATATATTTGTATTTTTAAAAAGTAGAAGCATGGGAATTTTTAAGACTTAAAAATAATGTTGTCCAAATGGCTTCCCTCGGCTGCTTGATACTCTTGGAACCGAAGTCGCAAATTTTGGAAAACTCGTTGAAAAGTTGTTCTCGGTATTTTGTTACTATCCTGAATAATGTTCCTCTTCAACTGCTCTAAATTGGTCGGATTATTCTCGTAGACTGACGATTTGAGGTAGCCCCATAGAAAATAATCGAATAGAGAGAGATCGGGGCTACATGGGGGCCATTTAATATCCCCCCTTTTCGAAATGAGTTTTCCAGGAAAAACATTTTTCAGCAGCTCTATGGATACCCTAGCCGTATGACATGTGGCCCCATCCTGTTGAAACCACCTCCTCGAGGTATTGCCTTGAAGTTCTTGCAAAGCTGGCACCAAAAAGTCTGCTAACATATTGCAATAATTGTTCGTTCTAACCGTCATCGCATGCCCTCTTTCGTCCTCAAAAAAGTATGGTCCAATAATACCGGTTGACGTTATCCCAGCCCACACGACAAGCTTAGGGCTGTGAAGTGGACGTTCATGCAAGCGTCGGGGATTAGTTTCGGACCAGAACCGACAATTTTGCTTGTTCACATGGCCATTAAGGTGAAAATTGGCCTCATCACTAAAAATCACGTTGTTGAAATTGTTGAACCGCTCTAGCATCAAATTGACAAAGTTAAGTCGGTTATTAGCATCATCGGGTTTTAATTCTTGGACTATGTGGATCTTATAAGCCTTCAAATGCAAATCACGTTTCAAAATTCGTCGTAAAGTTGTTCTTCGCGCACTTCTGAGTGAAAACATTGTGCAGTATCACAATGTGCATCATGAATGTTGCCACTCAAAAGTGTTCACACAATAAATGCATAGAATTGTGACAGTGTGTACACAAATGTGCAAATAGAGTACATACATAATTTCGAAAACAATAAAATGCAATTATTTTAGAAATAAAAAAAATATAAATAACTAGCGGACACGGCGAACTTTGACTCGCCACAATTTAACCCCTTCAGATAAACTCCCGAGTAATACTGAAACACAGATAATTCAAATTTCAATGCGATTTATTTGAATGGAATCGAAATCAGTAGGGAGCGATATGATGAACAATGTTTTTTGATTTGTTTTCCGGGGCAAAAACAAACAACGAAGACGGTTTCCCAACACGCGAACAGGCAACGTACAGCTGACCGTGCGAAAAACGGGGAAATTCGTGATTAATCTCACAGACTACCAACGATTGGCCTTGCGATTTATTGATTGTCATCACAAAAACCAATCAAATGGGGAACTGAATCTGCATGAATCGGAATGGAAGATCAGTTGGAATTATCGGAATTCGTGGGATAAGGACTTCCTCTCCTTTTAATTTGCCTTTGATGGTTGTCGCTTGAATCACATTAAGGTGGTGATTGTGCAGCGCGAACTTGTGCAAATCAGTGTAATAATACGCAAAACTCGAATCAATTGCAGCAAGAAAAATAGCACATTCAAATTGCGCTCAGCATAAGTCGACGTATAAATCCATCTACGGGGTTGTGGCATTGAACGCAGCACAGCGCCATCTGTTATTTGTCTCGTTAACTTCTCCACCCAA
Source organism: Philornis downsi (assembly GCA_019455685.1). NCBI lineage: Eukaryota > Metazoa > Arthropoda > Insecta > Diptera > Muscidae > Philornis > Philornis downsi. The sequence continues at coordinate 3,236,841 of JAHXMU010000035.1, forward strand.
AATTCACACAAAACGTATTTTATTACAATAAATTTTATAATTTTCCGAGCTTCACAACAAATTTTCAACCTTTACATCGTCCAAAATCGTCAAATCATGCGATAAAACGCAAAATTTCGTCGAAACAAATTAAAATTTTTCACGTTTTTCTGGAATTTTCCGAGTTTTTAACTAAGAGTTTCCATTCCGGAACAATTGCACACAAAATTCCATACAAAAAATCAATTTTCGATTTTTCCAATTTTCCGACTTTTCCGGAGGGTTTTCCCAAAATTTTCTTTCGTAGAAACCTTCTCCAGGCAATTACGAACAGCTGAAAAAAAATTTCAGCCAAATCGGCCCAGACGTTCTCAATTGATGAATTACTATACATTTTTCACACCATTTTTATATATGTAGATAATAATGAATAAATATAAGTAAAGGTTAATAACTAATAATAATTAATGGTTTATTTGAAATGTTTTGTTTTCCTGGTGAATACTCAGAGCTTTTTGGCTACTCTGTTCCGACGTAATGATGACATGTAGCGCGACTATCTCATAGACAAATGAAACAAAAATATTTTGTGAAACCTCCTGGCATACCAGTCAACAAACCTGAAACAGATAATTTACACTTATTCACGATGGTCTATACTTTATATACAAAGAAATTTAAATCACACACTTTAAGGTCACCACAGATCTTCAATTTATTATCGCTGTATTAGAGTAATGTCAAAATTTCGGTCATTGATACGTAATACTTGCTTGCATTAACTGCATGAGCAATTGGTATGGATGGGTTTTTATTCCCATTATGCAAAAGAAGAGCCTTTAAACTGTACTTAGAGCCATCAATAAATAATCTCCATTTTAGTCTTCATTTTTTGAAATTAGCCATCAACATGAGGACAGTGTAGAATAGAGGGTTTCTTTTCAAAATATGCAGCCAATTCTAAGCTTCTATCTCCATAGATTGTTACTTTTGTCCCATTTCAACAACTAAAAAAACAATATAATTCTAAATCACAATACTTGAGATGACCACCTGCCTAAAGGGATCGATAGTTGAAGCGAAAGTTGGACATTCCGTGTTTTTTTTTTCAAATACGTGAAAAGTCGACTTTCACCTATTTTACCAATATGAAAAGTTGACTTCATCATAAGTTTTCAAATATATGAATGTCAACCTACAAATTTTTCAAATATATAAAAGAGACAATTGCGGAGAATTTTGTAACAAAAAACCTTTTAATATTTGACAACAAAAGCAAAATATATGTTTAGCATAGAAATTATTATTAAAGTGAGATCACAGAAATTTAATAAATTCTTTAAAATTGTAAATTTAATACTCTTTAATTCATAATATTCTCTCCGTTTCACTAAATTCAGTCGAATTTGTTACACATGAAACGTTACGTGAAATTAAGACTGAAAATAAACTCTTTTACCAAAATAAACTCTTTTGAGAAACATACGTAAATGACATGCTAACACCGATGCGTCTTAGGCCAATAAATAACTTCTGTTACTGAAACTCAACTCACCAGCCGAGTGGTCGTTGGCAGCCCCAACACGAGGATCGGATGCAGTGGCCTGATAAGCCGTTCATCTCAAATAAATTTTATAATGAAAATACCGAAGAAAATAATGAAACGCACCCCGCTAAATGTTGACGATCCCAGCAAACGTTATAAGGACCATGATCTAAGGATATGCACCTAGAACATCCGCACTCTTTACAGAGAAGGTACCTCTATCCGACTAGCGAATGGGCAAGGATGTACTCGGCGTAAAAACTGTGACGTCTACTATAGCTGTCACGCAGAAAGGCATGAATGCGGATGTGGATTTGTTGTGGGAAAGAGACTGAGACACCTTGTCTCGCGGTATAACACCATAAGTGACCGTATCCACATCAAAGCGAAATACTTTTTCATGCCCCGATGGAAGAGAAAGAGGAGGAGATCAAAGACACATTTTATGAGTGCCTAGGAGAAGCATATGACCTCTGCCGCGGCCACGACATTAAAATTGTTCTGGAAGATTTTAATGCCAAAGTAGGAAGGAAAGATGTTCTTGGTCCAACAGTCGGAAAATTCACTCTACATGGTAACACGGAATATGATAGTAAGTGGAACCAGACTCCCGCATAAATACATCCACAAGGCAACATGGCTATCTCCTGATCATAAAAGGAGGAATCAAATTGATCATGAGAGTACCCTCGTCGCATGAACAATGAGCTGTATGAGTTATATGCAAACATCGACGTGACCAAACGCATACAGCGATTGCATTGGCTGAGCCATGTTGTGCGGATGGACCCAAAGGCTCCGGCAAGGAAAGTTTTTGACAACGAACTCGATGGACGGCGCAGAAGAGGGCGACCAAAACTCCGTTGGAAGAATCAGGCTTTTGAAATACTGTAGAAGCTTGGTGTGACGAATTGGAGGAGAAGAGCAGAAGATCCAGGCGCTTTTAATTATTTTCTACGTGCGGCGTATCATAGATATGGATGTCCATTTCAGTCGCCACCTAAGAAGAGAAAGACCATACGCTCCTGGAACTTCCCACAGAAATAAACCAATTTATCGTAATCATAAATTCCTTTTGAAATTTGTAACTTAAGATTGAAATTTTGTTCAACGTATTGCTCATTATTTATTTATCAAAACATCATCAAATATCAATATCAAATATCATTGTTCCTAAAATAATTTCTAAGCAGAATTTTCAATAAAATGTACTTTTCTTGATCTTTATGCGTGAAATAAATCTCTTATTTTCGCATAACATTGAGACACATCATAATTAGAAATATTCTCCGGTTTGTTCTATAACTTGCAGCCATTTAGAAGTTGATTCCATTAAGCCTCTCATAAAAACACTTACACCTGCTTGCAAGCTTCTTTTGAGGCAAATTTCTTGCCAGCAAAACTATTTGCCATAAACAAGAAAAAGGTGCCAAGTCTAGATTATAAAATGTATGCATTACAATTTTCTAACCAGGCTACTGTAAATTCTATAGAGTTACTACTGATACGCAATCCCTGGCACGGTACTGATTGGTTAAATCTGGCCGCCTCTGGACGATACCTACCCGACCATCAATCCTGGCTAGCCCATTGTTTGCGCCGGCAAATTTCGATTTGACCACGACCATTTTCCTTCACGTCATTGTAAGTAATGCATTTTTCATCACCATCCACCAACCGTTTCAGAAATGGGTCGATTTTGTTGCAATTCTAAAACGATTCGCAGATGAAAATTTGTTTGTGGTAAAGCGTGTGGCACTCTTCGATGTACGACTTGTTTTTGTATCCCGTCTTATTGAAACAGTTTTCTTGTGCAAAGTTTTTGATCCAGGGCAGTCGAAACGCTGTTTTATATGATGGCCAGACTTGATTTTTTTTCACTATTTCATCAGTATTGTCAGCAATTGGCCTTCCAAACCCTGGTGTGCCTTTGATATCAAAATTACCGGAACAGATTTAATGAAGCTAAAATTGCGTACTACTTGATATTACCGTAGCAGGACCGTAAACACTCTTAATGTTTTCAGCAGCCTGTCTAGCGTTTTGCCTTTATCGGAGAATAAAACTGTAAAATATGTCATATTTTCGCTTTATTGCTGTTCTACTTTGGCACGCGTTTAGACGATATTGGGAAAGACACAATCCCAAAATTATCTAAGAATTATTTTGAGTACGAAATTTCATCAATCAAATGTGACCCAACTTCACTTATGCAATGGATGATGTAGGTCACTAATGTCATTGAGATTGCAACTGACATTTGTATTCGCAAAGTTGAGTTGAAAATATTGTTAGAAATGTTATTGATTTATGATAATCTCGGTGTTCAGTTGTAAAAATTGACATTTTAAAACTGTAGAGACTTATTAACAATGTTTCCCTGCGTTAGTATTTCGGCATCTGAAGGTCGAAAATAAAAACAAAATGTTCACTTTTTAACTTTATGTCAAGAAAAATGTCAATTTCAAATTTTTAATTTTTTTCTTACAAAATTCTATTACGATGATATTGATCGATTTTCAACTATGTGTACGAGTCAAGGAACTCTCTCCTAAAGAGTCGGTTTTGTTCTATTATCTTGAACTGTCCCAACAAGAATACAAGATTTAAATAACTAATGCAGCATTCTCTGTTTCTGTATTTGTTCTCTGGCTGTATGACATGTGGCGCCGTCTTGTTGAAACCACATGTCATCCACATTCATTTCTTCAATTCTAGGCATGAAAAAACTGGTTATTATTTCACGATGCCGAACACCATTGACTGTTTACGCTTGATATGCCTAATTTTCATAAAAAAAAGGTCCAATGATTCGTCCAGCCCAAAATCCACATCACACAGTGACACGTTGAGGATGCATCACCCCAAATGCGACAATTCTCCCTATTGACGAAGCCATCAGGATGGAAATGGGCCTTGTCACTGAAGATGATTTTATCGGCAAAATCAACATTTTCATGTTGTCTCTCCAATACTCAATTAACGAACTCCCTTCGCTGTCCATGGTCAGGTGACTTCAGTTTCTGAGTCAATTGAACTTTGTATGCATGAAGATGCTAATCCTTCGTCAAAATTCGCTGCATAGTGGATTTAGAGACACCAATTTGCTGACCTCGGTGTCGAATTGAGGTGGATAGAGTTTGAGCGGCATCATCAGCTGACAGCTGCGACATTTTCGCACTGGCAAATTTATCCATTAATCTGTTTACAGTTGACTCTTTTGGAGCATTATTGGGACTCCAAATTGATCGCAATTTGCGAACTGTAGCCGCAAAACTTTCTCCATTTTGGTAAAACAATTTCACAATGAGAATGCGTTGTTCATTCGTGTAGCGTTCCATTTTTACTAACCTCGTACCTTCTACTAGCAAACAATAACAATTCATTCGACATTTCGAATGTCGCCAAATTTAAATCTTGCATTCCTCTTGGAACACCCTTTATTAACAACTCTATCCCACAGTATTATAATTAGCTGCAAAGTTGTCATTTATTGTGAATGCTTTTGCTTGCTTACTTTTTTCAAGGAAAATGATGTCTTGCGCTCTTAATTCCCCCTGTGGTGCTCTTTCTTCAAAGAATCCAATAATTCCACTTCGTATTTTCAAATAACAGCCATTGAAACGTTTAGAATTTGTCGCCCTCTTTTCCTTAGTGTTTTCAATATAACTCTCCCAATGGCCCCAATAATTATCATGATTATGCAATGGAAAATACCGCGCAAAGGGTGGAAAATATATTTTTTATACAGGCTATTCAAAAAAAAAAAAACTTTGTTTACTACCCAGAGCTAAAAGATGCCTTATGGTTACCTATTGCTAATCAAACTGGTGTGATATATTTTGGTCCACAACAACGAAAGGGTAGTAAAATATATTAAGTAAATGCGTTTGTTCCAAATATTTCGTCGTTAATATTTCGTTGTTAATGCTGAAAATTCTATGTTTAAATTTACCATGTTCTGCTCTATTTACCCTCTACCCTAATTATTGCTGCCACAGCTTCCATTTAGTTGAAAGTTACGGCCATAAAGTTCTTCAAAATATATCAAAAAAATGAGCCGAAGGTATTTTAAGAATGACAGCTCGACCACTCCATCACCTTCAAGACCATAATAAAATAAAAAGCCAAATTACATTAATTTACCATTTTCGTTGCGAAGTTTTGAGTAGGGACAGATGGTTGAGTTTTTATCTCAACTCCATATCCATTCCTTTTTCTTGGCATTGAGGTGTTGGGTGGGGTTAAATGGTAAATTTTTTCAATATTGTTGCTTAATGCTAACATTTAAAGTGTTTTGAATAAAGACTTTCTTACCTTATAATCACATTCACATATATTGAAAATATTGCACTTTAATCTATTAAATTTCAAAAAGGTGAAGAGGCTTACAAATACTCGCACCCTACATCCTTTTACCGAAGTCTAATATGTTTCTGTTATAATCATATCTTCAACCGAAGAAATTAAATGAAATATCATTCGATATTGCAAAAATGTAACATTCAGAAAATAATGCGATGTTTTAAGTCGATTGATGTCGATGTCCGTCTGTCTTCCAAGTTGGCAGGTAGGGATGATAACTGCCATAAATTTGCGACCTGACATTTCGCCAGCAATTGTATATGCAATGTACCACTCCATTCCACATATATTGACCGATTTTCCTCACCAATTGACCGATTTTCCGCACCAATTCACTGATTTTCCGAAATATAATTTTTTCACATCAACTCCAAAATCACAAATTTTTCTATGCTGCCTTGACCTATAATTCTTGGTACAATCTGAAATGGCAACCTCAATCAATATATTCTTAGATTCATATCTTTAATTGAGCTACACTAAATTCCGTCAGATTTGGTAGACATTACAGTTTATAATGTAATGTCAAAGAATGAAAAAGAGATCGCCTTGACACACCATTTCTGGTAATTCCCATTAAAATTCGTAGATTTTCCGTATTCAAGTTATCCCTGTAACCCCTAACATGCGACACAAATTCGAGTTTTTGGTGCATAATTTTGAAGATGTAGTGAGGTTTAATTTTTTCCGTACTCATTTTTATTTTATTGATTTGGAAACAATTTTATTGATTTGGAAACAAAAATAATTGTAAGCTCTTTAAAATCGAGCTCAAACGCATTTCGTGGTAATTGTGAACATTTTGTATATGTATTTCTTAAAAAAAATTGTAACCGATTCCCAGAAATTAATTTTTTTTTCTCTGTTATCCCTTTTCTGTTTTGGAAAAATCGACCAATTTACCATTCCTCTTCTGGTACTTCGCATAAAACCGATGTAAGCCATTTATTCTTACGTTCTCTTCCTTTTAGCTGCACTAAATTTTGTAAAATTTTTTACATATTGAACGTTTAGAAAAGTAAGTCCGTATGTCATATATGTCAACGAAAACGGGGTGCATCACCACACCTCTTTTGGCAAATCCCACACAAATTAAGTGATTTTTCGAAATGCTTTCTTTTCTTTGTAATTTTTAATTAGTAAGCTGTCATTGCCACGATATTTTCCCATCGCACTGATTGGTGATTTTCCGTAAAATTTAAGGAAAGAAGCAATATAATCAAGCCCCTTCTTCTACCTCCCATAGAAATGACCAGTTTCGCTCATACATTTTTATGCTCACATATCAAGCAGTCAAACTGATTTCAGTAAAATTTGGCACACGTTATGTATTTGGTGATCAAAGTTTTCGGAATATAAATGGAATGCGTTTCCTTACCAGATTTATCAAAAAATACATTTTTACCCTCGGATCTCTTGTTCATAGACTGCAGTTACCTACATTTTTATCAAACGTACTGCATTATAATGCTTAGTAAAACCTGAAAAAACATCATATTTGATAAATTAGTTGATTTAACATACATATATATGTCTTTATTCATATCCTTCATTTAATGGCATTAAATTCAGTATTAATTACCAAGCCTCATTCAATCAATTACCCCTCGTACAATGGTTGATTCGGCAAAAAAGTGGTCCCTCTATAACTCCTGAAAATCACAATTATGCTTGCTTAGTTGGTTATTAATTCAAATCATAGTTTTATAAGAACCTAATGCTTTATCAAATCCCTTCTGGCACACTTATGCACCAATGCACAGTGGGTAGTTTTGAAGAAAAAAATTGAAATAAACCTGCAGTTTCTAAACGGGTAGCCCAATTTTGATGAAATTTCGTATGACTAAGGCAAAAGTGTAGCTGAAATTAATTTTTAAATTTAGATCTTGTATTTTTAAAGGGGGCTGCGCCACAATGCCGCAAAGTAGGGCTCTTCGAGAACTTGAAAATTTTAAAACAATAAAACTTCTTAAATTTGTATCCGATTCAAAAAATCCTGTACCCTGTATATACTCCTTTAGTTCAAATCTTTAAAAGCCATTGCCTTATGTACGTATTATCTTCGAAATTGAAGGAGATATTCGACTTTTAAAATAACAATTTTTGGTTTTACACCTACCATAGTCCACTTTTTTGCTAATAGCGAAAACAAATGTTTCACAATTTTTTGTAAACTTTTTTCGGTTATGTTAGCAACAAAATTCTAAGTTTTTGAAAAAAAAATTTTTTTCATAATTTGTTTACAAAAAAGTACCTACATTCTTTTATAATTATGAAATAAAAAAAAATTGTTGAGAAAAGTGTTATATATTTACATTTTTTGGCATATACAGGGTGTCCGTCGGGAAGGTATACTATATAATTTTTGATGCTTACAATTTTTGATTAAATGAAAGAGAATGGATCTTATACTGATAAAAGTTTCATTAAATGTTAAATTATGTGTGAATATAATATCAGATAAATGCCTGCCTCTCTTAGCCTCACAAATGCGAGCCCCATTGAACACATTTTTCATTACATTCTCACACATTTCATGTGGCATTTCATTAATTTCATCACGAATACTTTGTTTGAGTAGCTCAAACGTTTCTGGTTTCTTTGCATAAACCTTGCTTTTCAGATATCCCCACAAAAATAAGTCCGGAGCGGTCAAATCAGGCAACCGTGGAGGCCAATCAACATCACCATTTCTTGAAATAACTTGTTGTGGAAAGAGGTCTCGCAGTAATTCCATTGTAATCCTGGCTGCATGCGATGTGGCACCGTCTTGTTGATAAAAAGTTTTCAATCATATCATGATATCGCTCCCCATTGACAGTTACCGTTACGCCGTTTTCAGTTTCAAAGAAGTAAGGTCCAATGATTCCTCCTGACCAAATTGCACACCAGACTGTCACTTTTAATAGATGCAAAGATAACTGATGAATAATTTGAGGGTTTTCCATTGCCCAGAACCGACTATTTATTTATTATTATATTATGTTTATTCACATGTCCATTCAAATGAAAATGTAATTATGCAAAGTACATTTTTCGCTCGTTTTTTAATAGGGAAAATGCAGCAAAAGCTAAGAAAAACAATAAAGATACCATTTTTGGGAATTTTTTCACGTTTTTTGGGAATTATGGGATTTCTAGTTATAAATCCCTACTTTTTCTTTCAGTTTTTTTATATTCATTTTTTTTAATTCATTTATTTATACTATCATTATTACAGTTTTAAAATTAATTTTAATATTCACAAGGCTTGAGATTTTACTAGTAGTATTGCAACAATTTATATCTTATTTTATG
>JAHXMU010000035.1:3256229-3280389 GCA_019455685.1 Philornis downsi
GGGCGTGGTAAATTTTTCTTTCCATAAAAACCTAAGTTGGACTATTTATATAGATAAGGTGATTAAGTTATAATTTTGCTTCTATTATTGTGCTTTAATTCAGGGTATGTATTAATAAGAACTAAGACTCTCCAAGCAAACATCATAATTTAGTGACAACAAAAAATGACATTAGGTAAAGGTAGATGTAGCTATCCATGCTGGTTCAGGAAATAAATGGGAAACAATTCGATGTATGTAGGGAAAGTGAGAATTTGATCTCTCCATCCACAGTAGATTTTATGTGAAATAGAATAAATTTGTTTATATAGGTAGACATTAAACAATAAGCTTATATATCATAATGTATTATGGAGCCAAAAGATCAAATATAGTCAATAACAATTTTATAGATGATTGAACATTTCAGTGAAGTCATTGCATGTTTAAATGTTTGGAAACAAAAAAGAAGATAACTTTTATTGTGGGTTCAACAAAATAATACGGCAAAACACACGTAGTGACAGATTTTATCGGATCAATAGCAGGGTGAAAATTAAGTATATGGAAAACAAATTGTTTAAATATTAAAATTGTGCTACTTATCTTTGTGTAAAATTTAGGTAAAATCGGACAAACCATAGATGGCGTTATTAAGTTCAGAGTTCAGGAGGAGTTCAGTAAATACTTGCAAATTCTGCATTAGTGTAGATTTTTATGAAAATGAACACTACTTTTTCGTCATTTTCCCCGACTGACGTGATGTCAGTAGTTTGAAGAAAATTATATTTGGTGGAGAGTGGCAACCCTATGAAATATATGTTTTAAGTTTCAAGCACCAAGGTGCTTAGTATATTTATTTGAGCCATCAAAATTAAACGTTCTCAGTGGAAAAAATTGGACACCGCTATGCAATACAATATTTCTATTTGAAAGATCTCAATCCAACTAATATTAAAGCCGAGCTTGACTCTACTCTGGGGAAGTCTGCTCCTTCGCTATCGACTCTAAAATATTGCGTAGCAGGGTTTAAATAAGGCCGTACGAGCTGCCAAGGCGAACACCGTAGTGGTGTCCATTCTACACATGGTTAAGAAAACCCACAAAGCGGTATTGGACGATCGTAGCCTGAAGGTTCATGAGCTAGCTGACATGATAGGCATTTCACAAAGTGATATATATCGTACATTGTCCAAAAGTTTGAAGATGAGAAAGCTGTGCTCACGATGGATGCCACGCTTGCTTTCAATAGAGCAAACAGTGTATTGAAAATGCTTCAGTAGAGTACTTGGCGATGTCTCATCGCAATAATTTGACGATGAGACCAAAAGTTTGAAAGTGCTAAAATATTAATTAGAAGGTCGTCTCAAAGATATATATGTGTATGTATTCATGTAGAGGTGAAAGTTATCGAGATATCTTGCAACGAAATGTTGAGTATTTTTTTTAACAAAGTTTGAGATTCATTCCGGTACTCATTAATATCGAGACAACAGAAAGAAAACTGAGAAAGCTGTTATCAAGGTGGGTGCCGCGCTTGCTTTAAGTAGACCAAACAAAACAGCGTTGTGAAGATGTTTTAGTAGATTCAATTTATAACAATGGACGAGACAGAGGTCCAACAGTACACACCTAAGTTAAAGGAACAGTCAAAACAGTAGACTGGAAAGGGAGAATCGAGCCCAAAGAAGGTGAAGACGATTTCATCTGCAGGCAAGGTCATGTCATATCTTCAGTAAGGAATAACCATAAACGGTGAATATTATGCTAATCTATTGCAGCGTTTAAGTGATGAATAAATGAATTATGGGAAAAGAACAATATTTGACGAAACACAGAACGTTGTTTCATCAAGATAATGCACCAGTTCACACTTTCACTATTGCGATGGCCAAAAATTATTGAATTAAATTTCGAATTGTTTAACGCACCTTGTTCGCCCGATTTATCTTCTTTGGACTATTTTCCATTTCCAAACTTAAAAGAATAGCTAAGTGGTAAAAGATTTGCCAATAATGAAAAGGTGTAGTCTGAGGTTGATGGCTATTTTATGGAGTTTGACAGTTCTTACTATAAACAGGATATAGAAGCTGTTGAATATTGCTGGAAAAAGTGTATTGAGCTAAAAGGAGATTGTGCTGAAAAATAAACTGCTTTGTGGTTTCCTTGTTAAGGGGATTAATTAGTGGATGGATTAGTTTTGGGATTGATCTTGTATATGAGTTAAATAAGGTAATTTGTATGGGAGGTACCAGAGAGGGCATTGTCATTTCGTCAATTATCTTCATATTTCTGTGGTCACAACCCGTAACAGCCTAACTCGAGTTAGGACACAACTGAGTTATTAGCACCATCGTATTCAGCGTATCTAAATTTATTTGCTCTAAATTTTTCATGTTTGTATCTCTTCTAGGAAGGCAATTAGTCGTAAAAAACCTAATAGCTTAAGTTATTTTTCTAAATGACTGTTTTGGCATAACTGCCTAAGTCAATTTAGGATTACAACAAATATAAACATTATTTTTTCATCATTGCCTAAATCAACTTAAGTCGTTAATCCAAAAAAATAAAGAAACAATTTTATTTTCCTAACTTGAGTTAAGCTCTTATTCCGAATTACAATTTTACAATAAACATAAATTGAGTTAACGTCTTTCTCCAAACTTAAAGTTTTTTATTTAATCTGGAATAATAGCCTAACTCAACTTGAACTTTTTGACTTTCTTTCGTTCAACAATTCATAAGAGCCTAAGCGTCTTTTTCGATAATATCTTTTGACTGCGAGAATAAACAACTATTTTTTGTTAACAACTAAGTAAAGAAATTCGTTTCCTTGGAATCTGTAGCAAAGTTTTCCAAAAAACACCTTCTCCTGATTTTCAGTGGGCTGTGACCACAGATTTTACGCTGCAGGTTTCGATTTGTCGACTGTAGTGAAAAAACAAATATCGATAAATCGGCCAATTTTTATGGGAGGTACCAGAATGGTCGTTACAATGTCGCTTTATTCTTAGAACTTAGATTACCTAAGACATGATGTATGAAAAATTTGGCTGAATTTGGTAACATTGATTGGAAGACATGGAGATAAAAATAAATGGGTTAAATCATTCATTTGTATGGAAAATACCAGAAGGAATTAAGTAAATCTTTTGATTTTTCCAGATTTTGCCATGTGTTGCTAAACAATATAGCGGACAAAAATGTGGGTTGCTGCGGTTTACTGATTAGGGGTTACAGGAAGGACATTGAATTGCTGAAAATCGATCAATATGCCAAATATTAGAAGGTGCGGTCTGATACAGCTCATTTACAATTCAGGGCTATGATCTCAGAAAATGTTAGGCTGCGCCAAGTTTTAGAAGGTTCCATAAAGATTTACCAAGCACCCAGACGTATGGACATTACCCAATCGACTTGAATAGTCCTGAAGCAGATTTGGTCAAAGCTTACATTTTGCCTTGAACGTTTACTGCAGGGTACTGCCTTTGTTGACTGTATCAAATGGTGTATACTTTCCCTCCTTCTGTTGATGGTGCACAAATCTTTGATACATACCTCTAAAACTCATAACAATTTGAAATACAAGTTAAAGTGTAAGAGCGGTTGCGTTGGCTGGGTCATATTGTGCGGATGGACCTAAGTGCTCCGGCATGGAAAGTTTTCGACAATGAACTCGATGGACGGCGCAGAAGAGGGCGACCAAAACTCCGTTGGAAGGATCAGGCTTTTGAAATACTATCGAAACTTGGTGTGACGAATTGAAGGAGAATCGCAGAAGATCGAAGCGCTTGGAATTATTTTCTACGGACGGCCTATAATAGACAAGGATGTCTATTCCAGTCGCCACCTAAGAAGACGAGTAGAGGAGATAGATGTAACATATGACGAAAGATTTATGTTGGTACTACACTGACAAGATTAAAAAGTGGTTTGGCGTCGCACAAATCAGATAAAAACGCGACTTTCACATCACTAGACCAAAAAAAAAAAAAGTTGATACCCCCCTACCCACTACATTAACTGGTCATAGGTTTTATTTTGGGTGGTATGGAGATAATGGATAAAGAGAGAAAATGCAATCGAAGGCAAACTTTGAAAACGCTTCATTTTATTAATGTTTCTACTGACAGGAGGCTTAATTATCGCACCTGTAATGCACTAAGAAACCAGCTAAAAAGTGTCGATAAACAATTATCGGATTCAGTTGTTCATGTTACAAATTTAATTTTACTAGCAGACGCAACTTGGAAGAATTTATTGATGTTTATTAAAGATAACTATGTTTTCGAGTTTCTTTATTGTATGTGTAAAGAAATAACATTCCGCTTGTATGGCATTTTAGACGTTCCTAATAAAGTTGGAGAAACTTATCCAAAATGTATTATAGGATACAACATTAATTAGTACTTGTGGAGAGTAGCACAGTGGAACTGGTGTGAAAAGTTTTGTCATGCCGAAGCTTAGGTACAGACTACCATAAATTACGCTTTACAGTAACTTGGACAATGTGCGGCTCCGTTGCGAAATAAGCGGGCGAGACAGTAACATTTTCTTTTTATGCATCATTTATCTATCTAGCTGGGTTTTCAATGAAAAATCCGTTGAAATATGTTGTAATAATCATATCCGTAATTCGAGCAGAGCCACTCAAAGGTGAATGAACTAAACCCAGGGGAATGAATGTATATCGTATATCATTTAATATGGCAAAAAATGTAACACACAAAGGAAAGCGTTTTAAGTAGCAAGTATCGTTTGACCCAATATTATGCCTTTTAAGTCCATTGAGCGATGTTTTTCTATTCCACGAATCATAGAAATTGACTGATTTTTACAAATTTAATTTTTTCGTACACTGCGACTATCAATATTTTGGTTCATTATTTTGTTTTAAAATTCTTGGTAAAATTTGAGAAAATCGGACGGCACACCTTTCCAGTACCTTCCATACAAATGACTGATTTTCCGAAATTCAATTTTTTCCTATAACTCTGTTGAAGTCACAAACTGGAGCAGCCAACATTTTTATTCACTGCTTTGTTTTTGATAACCATATCCGTTGAGTGAATCTAAAAATAGAATGCATGTAAGCTCACTGAATGTGGAAAGCTCTGACATATCTTATTTACGGGATGCGAAGGAATTCGATTTTGTTGATGTCATGTTTTCTGTTTTCTGTTACTTTCCATATCAACGATCAATTTAGTTCAAACAGTTGGTTTCAACTAAGTCTAACAAATTTGATAATCTTAGCTCTGAGAATGAAAATAGTCTGCTGTATCGCACTCCCTCGAGTACATTCCATATGAATTGACCGATTTAGCAAACAGTAATTTCTCCCCATCGAATTCTACCTACTGTGTAGAGTACAGTAACTTACATGTTCATCAAGACCATTTAATGTAACGCTCGGTCAAATCTGGACAAAGTCGAAAAATTGATTTGCCTAATTTAACCCACATACTCTGATTCATATCATTCATTCAATTAAAGTGTTTGCTGGTAAGAATCTAGAAATCTGCTACACCCCTTCTGGTACTTCGCTCAATTTTCCACCGATGCACAAGGACGTTAGATGAAAGCACATCACCTGGTTGAAATTTCTATACTGGGCAAATGTTTTCATCCTGATTTTTTTCCAATAACTGCGATCTATAAAATACGGACATGGAAACAACGACTTCTTGCCATACACAACATATGAACTTATCCTACTATTTCAGTTGAAAATATAATTTTGTTGGTATTACTTTCCTCTCAACTGACCGCTCAAATGTTACTTAATTGATGTTACAAAAATGATGTTACCTAAAGATAATGCAGGAGTTTTTATTTCTAAAACCACACCGCCCCTCGACTCTTCAACAAGATGATGCAAATTGTCACATAGCTGGGACTCTTGCGGCTGACTGACTTTAAGAATTTCTACATTACAAAAAACTCTACACAAAGTCTCCTGACCTTGTCATACCCGGTTTTTCTATAGAGTTGTTCGAGTTATTAAATGACGTGAAGCTACACGAGGAGTGTTCAAAAATGAATTTCCAAATTTCGTAGGCTACGTATAGACGGCTTTCGACTATTATTTTTTTTATGTTGGTACTCTCGACTCGAAGATATGTTGACCTTTTTTATCCATATAATATGTTTAGTTTGTTTGTGAGAGGCATAAATAAGACAAGTGTTTTGCGTGTTCGGCGATTTTCTGCTATCGAGAAAAACGGATCAAAGAAGTTGCATCAAATTTTGAGTAAAAAATGGAATTAAGTGCTCAAAAATACTTGAAATGTTGACAGTGGCTTACGGTGAGAGTATTCTGAGTTTTTAAAGAATGTTTACAAGTGGGACAAGTTTTTCACAGAAGGTCGAAAAGATGTGAATGACGACGCTCGCTCTGGACGCCCCAACGCACAACAACCAAAGAAAATGCTGAGAAAGTGAAGAAAATTGTTATGGAGAATCGTCGAATGGCAATTGGAGAAATTGCTGAGGATGTTGGCATATCGACTGGCTCATGCCAATTAATCTTTTTGGAAATTTTTGGCATGAAGCGTGTGGCAGCGAAGTTCGTTCCAAAATTGCTGAATTTTGACCAAAAACAACCTCGATTGAGCATCGCAAAGGAATTGTTGAATGACGTCAACATAACTGGTGGCGAATCATGGGTGTACGAGTGTAGATATGGCATCGTAACAAAAGCCCAATTTTTCCAATGGAGGACTTGGCTCCAGGAGAGCCAAGACCAAAAGAAGCACGCCAAGTTCGATCAAATGTCAAGATTTTGCTCACTGTTTTCTTCGATTACCATGGCGTAGTGCATCAGGAGTTCTACCAAAAGATCGTACCGTAAATAAGGAGTATTACCTTGAACTTATGTGCCGTTTGCGTGAAGCAATACGAAAAAAAACCCCGGAATTGTGGGAAAAAATTCATTGCTTTTGCGTCATGATAGTGCAACTGCTCTCTCATCTTTGCTTGTGAGAGATTATTTGACCAAAAACAACAGCGCTCTCATGCCTCAGCCACCGTATTCGCCCGATTTGGCCCTTTGCGACTTTTTGCTGTTCCCAAGATTGAAGAGACCCATGAAAGGGTCTTTTTTTAATTCCGTATTTATTACAATCTGTCCTTGGACATTCAGTAATATTTACATTGGCCTACATACTACTTATATACTAAAATTTTATTTTTATTCGGGAACACTTCCTTGAGTGTCCCTACTGCTATATTCGTCCTGAGCAGCCAAGTCCTTTGTTGTTCTCCTCCTTAGTCTGGTAAATAATGTTGTTTCGTTCATCAGATTGGACGCCAGCTGTAAGCCTTCCTGAGACAATTCTTTTAAGACTTCAGCAGTGATCAATTCGTATCCCGGGGCTTTTCGGTCTTTTAAATCAGCAATTATATTTTTAACTTCGCAGGTGGTAATTTGTGTAATAGGCAAGTCCATCTGGTAATCTTCATTTAGAAAGTTGTGTAGCTCATTTAAAAAAGTGTCATTACCATGTTGTTCATTAGGTATGAACACTTTCTCCAGATGTCTTGCGAAAGTTTCAGCTTTTTCAGAATCACTTTTAGCCTATGTCTTCTGTATGGTTCGAATAGGGGGATCGTCTTTTATGGACTTGTTTGTGCGCTTTATTACTTTATATAGAGAGTAGTCGGTAGCTGCAGTTGCATCTAAATTTTCCAGATCTCTATCAGTTTTTCTACTATCCTCTACACTTAAGATCTCTTTGAGTTCTTTTGTTAACTTATTTAGAACCGCTTTATCGGGCGGATATCTTGTTCTCTGCCACTTTTTTCTTGCCTTTCTCTTTTCAGCCACTTTTTCTCTTATACTCAATGGAACTTTGCTCCGTTCGGGTACATTTTTTTCATTCAAAGGGGTAGAATTCCAAGCTGCTTGTTGGATAATATTATTAAACAGCTCAACTCCGTTTATTATATCGTTATCTGAGTTTAAAGCAGTGTGTATATTTACATTAGCTTTTACTTTATTACATCTGAGGAGGACTACGTTGAAAGAGATAAAATAGAAATTAATTTACATGTAAATACTTTTTGAGAAAAATGAAAATTTACCTTTTTTGAAACACACCTCGTATAAATGGCATTGTAATGGCGAGGTCCAAGCATTATAATGAAATAAAAGTTTTATGGTTTTATATGCGTTTTATTTAACTTTATTTTTGAAAACGAAAAATAGACAACCCTGCATATACATATTTATTATTTTATAGAACTGGTGTATTTTACGCAAAACCACAATTGCACATTTTATTCAAACGTTCTGATTTAGCTAAATGAGTTCGGTATCATAACAAATTGCACAAAATATACATAATGTAGAAGGTAAACTATTACTAGTTGAAAATAAATGCATATACCTATACTAATATTTACTAACTGCAACTAACTTTTCCCATCTCACCGGAGGTGGTTTCTGTCATCGCCACATTATTAAAGTTAACCATTGCACTACCTTTTAAAGTTGTTTTTCATCCCTCGGTAACTTTATGAAATGCATATTATTCAAAAACAGAAAGGAAAAACAAAACTTTTATTGTCTACTCTCACGTTGGCACAACGACGAAACAGCGGATGGTCAAAATATCATTAAGGACGAGCACCGCTGAAAAAACATCGACTTCTACCACGAACAAAATGCAACCAACTTCCGCTTCCTGCTGGAGACAACGTTACTACTGTTGCTCCGTGGCGTTTGTTGTTAACATCGTTTGGTGAACTTGTTTATGAAATTACTATCGAACAAGGGACAGGCACGAAGGGGAATTGGGGACAATTTGGTTGAACTATTTGCTTTGTAGCATCTAAGTAAATTCATCTGGGACTTTTAGGAGTTTCTCTGAATGTCACCGAGTTCGAAAAGGATTTAAGGAAAACCTATTAAGAGTTGGTTTTACACAGGTATAGATTTAGTTTTCGCTTAAGTTTTAGTTATTATTTCGTTGAGCATTCAAAATTTGTAATGAGAATATACGAAAATGTATAATTTTTGGAAAATACAGGGTGGCGCAATAGAACGTGCATATTTAAAAAATATATTAAGAAAGAAATACAAAAGGTATGGTTAAAATAAATCTAAGGCATTGTAGAGTAATAAATGGAGTTTATTTTTAAAAAATAACATCATCTAAATGGTGACCCTCTTTACGACGGTACTCCTTTAACCGCAAACGAAAATTATTGAAAACTTTCTTCAGTAATACTGGTGTAATGGTTGCCATTTTACCACGGATATTCTCCTTAAGCTGAACGATGTTTCTTGGGTTACTACTGTAGACTTTGTGTTCGAGGTATCCCCACAAAAACAAGTCAAGAGGCGTCAAGTCTGGATTACGTGGGGGCCATGGGATATCACCTCTTTTCGAAATCAGTCTGCCAGGGAACATCAGCTTCACTACCGCCGTGGAGTCATTTGATGTGTGACAAATAGCTCCATCTTGTTGGAACCAAGTTCTGGAATTCACTATTCTTGAACTTTCAATTTCTGGAGCCAAAAATCCGTCCAACATCTCAACATAGCGTTCCGTATTAACCGTGATGTTTTTTCCCCGCGCATTTTCGAAGAAAAAAGGACCAATTATTCCTCTGCCAGAGATTGCTGCCCATACTGTCACTTTAGGACTATGCAATGGTTTCTGGTGTTTGATTTTTGATTTTCACTGTTCCAGTAATGACAATTTTGCCGGTTTACGAACCCATTCACAAGGAAATGAGCCTCGTCAGAGAAAAGGATATTGTCAAAATTGGAACATCGATTAAGCATTTCATTAGCAAATGTGAGCGTTGCTATGAAGTCAGACTCTTTCAATTCTTGTGTTAATTGCAGCTTATATGGATGCAGTTTAAGATCCAATGTTAAAATTCGTTGCAAATAACTTCGTCGCGATAATTGTAAGACAGACGATCTCTTGCGAGTCGACAATTGTGGATTTCCTCGTACTGACTCCATAACTCTCTCAACCTTGTCTTCGGTCCTAAATGTTCTTGGGCGACCATTTGCTTGTGGTTTAAATGTTGAACTGGTCTCTTCAAAACGCTTTACCCATATTTTAATTAAATTAGCACTCGGAGCATCACTAATTCGCCGTAGTCCATACGAGAGTTCTCGTAAAATGCGCGCACGCAAAATGCGCGACGCTTCCCGTCGAAGTGATTCATAGCGACTAAAACTCCATGGGCCCGCCAACCCAACGATGCAGGCGCCCCCCGCTCGCGCCTTTCCTGCCCCGCAAATAAAGATGATGCAATATGCATTGTGCCACCCTGTACATTGTGGACATTGTAATTGTAAATATAAAGGTTACTTGAGTTAATAAATTTATGTCAGCATATAAAAAAATAAAACTATGTCACCCGCTGAATCACTTAATCCACATCGAAGCACTGGAAAAGTGGTTGTATTAAGGAAGGAATTTGGAAATAAATGTATAAAAACCAAATATACAACACTTTTTCGATGCAGGGTAAAGAAAGACATTGAATAACAATAGTATTTGGAAGTCTGAAGAAGTAGCATTAACCATTAGCAACAACCATTGTTCAATGATTACTAAACGGGATCTGAATCCCGATGAGACTATCAATATTATTTTAAAAGGCGGCCACCTCAATTTGCAAATAAAAACTGCGGGAAGGCAATAATCAAAAATATATTAAAAGTTTCTCTAACTAGCAGTAGAATCACTCACTGACCCCAACAATGTGAATTTGAACGCATCATTTGTTCATCTATCGCATTTATGAGTTACAGGGGAGTTTGAATTTTTATTACATATTTTGCACCTGATACAACTACGATTATACGAGGTGTGTTCCCAAAAAAAAAAGGTGAATCTTCAAATTTCGCGGGCCAAGTACATTCGACTTTCGATCATTATATATATTTTTTTTTATGTTGGTAGACTCGTCTCGAAGGTATGTTGACGGTTCTATCTATAATTTGCGAAATTGATCTCCTAACTGTGGTCGTACTTATTGAAAAATTTTAGAATAATTAATCAATTTCACGGGAAAGCATATATTTACAAAAAGACTGGCTCAAACTAAGATCCTTAAATTGGCTTTTGAATGGCAAATCCAAATTATCCCTAGACAACAAATTAAAAATCTATAAATGCGTCTTAAAGCCCGTATGGACATATGGAATCCAGTTATGGGGGACTGCAGCAAATTCCAACCTTGAAATATTACAACGCTTTCAATCCAAAGTACTGCGAACCATTACTGGTGCACCCAGATACTTCTCGAACAAACAGTTGCACAGAGAATTGAAAACACCCTTCATTAAGGAAGAAGTCCAAAAATACTCCGCCAGATACATGAATCGTATTCAACAACATCCGAATCAGCTGGCGTCCAATCTGATGAACGAAACACCATTATTTACCAGACTAAGGAGGAGAACCACACAGGACCTGGCTACTCAGGACGAATAAAGCAGTAGGGACACTCAAGGAAGTGTTCCCGAATAAAAAATAAAATTTTAGTATATAAGTAGTATGTAGGCCAATGTGAATATTAATGAATGTCCAAGGACAGATTGTAATAAATCCAGAATTCAAAAAAAAAAAAAAAAAAAAATTCACGGGAAAAACTAGTAGTTGCGATGTATAATGAATTGTAAAGGGTGTCCCAAGAAGAACGCAAGATTTAAATTTTAAATACAACACAGATATTTAAAAAAAAATCTTGAAACTTTATTATATCGTAAAGTAGACAGAATGAGGTTATGTATGTAACAACACATCGGGCAGATGGCCGCTGCGGCTTTGCTGACACACACGCGATCTTTTAATGAAATTTTCAATGACAGTTTTGCATAAATGCTGCAGTATTTCATTAATGCAACGACCAATTTCTTCTTTTAAGACTTGAGTCGTCGTCGGCTTATTCGCGTAAACCATCGACTCCAAAAAACCCTAAAGAAAAAAATCTAATGGTGTTAGATCGCATGATCTAGGCGGCCAATTCTGGTCTCCAAAACGCGAAATAACACGACCAGGAAATGACTGGTGCAGCAATTAAATTGTTTCTCTGGCTGTATGACTTGTGGCGCCGTCTTGTTGAAACCACATGCCCTCCACATTCATTTTTTGAATTCTAGGCACGAAAAAACTGGTTATCATTTCACGATACCGAACACCATTGTCTGTTTGCGCTTAACATGCCTCATTTTCATAAAAAAAGGTCCAATGATTCCTCCAGTCCAAAATCCACACCACACAGTGACACGTTGAGGATGCATTTGCTTCTCGTGAATCACTCGAGGATTTACCTCACCCCACATGCGGCAATTCTGCCTATTGACGAAGCCATCAAGATGGAAATGGGCCTCGTCACTGAAAATGATTTTATTAGCAAAATCAGCATTGTCTCTCCAATACTCAATTAACGAACTCCCTTCGCTGTCCATGGTCAGCTGGCTTCAGTTCCTGAGTCAATTGAACTTTGTGTGCATGAAAATGGAAATATTTCGTCAAAATTCGCTGCACAGTGGATTTGGAGACACCAATTTGCTGAGCTCGGTGTCGAATTGACGTGGATTGAGTTTGAGCGACATCATCACGTACAGCTGCGACATTTTCGGTCGATCGACCTGGTCGAAGGCGCGTTGTTATCTTTACATCACTAACAGACCCAGTTTTGGCAAATTTATCCATTAATCTCTTTACAGTTGACTCTTTTGGAGCATTATTGTGACCCCAAATTGATCGCAATTTGCGAACTGTAGCCGCAAAACTTTCATCATTTTGGTAAAACAATTTCACAATGAGGATGCGTTGTTCATTCGTTTAGCGCTTCATTTTTACCAACCTCGTACCTTCTACTAGCAAACAATAATTGTTCAAATGCCAAACAATCACACTTCGAATGGTGCCAAATTTAAATCTTGCGTTCTTGTTGGGACACCCTTTAGAAAGAATATTCTTACACGTTAAATTATTTTATAGTAGGTCACAGCAACGTCCCCTGTACTATTGAGTTAAAAGGGGCTACACTGAAACTTTCTCTTGGCATTGAAATAATGGACATTCTCAGCGTATTTTAAACAAATTATAGTTGTTAAACAATTTATATAGTTGTTCGAACACTGTTAAGGAGCTTACGCATTAAACATCTTAAACAACTGCATCAATTGTGGGCGCAGTTGTTCAATAAACGCTACAAAATCACCAGTTTTCACTAGCAATTGGCCAAAGTCATTTGTATAGTAAAGACAAGTCCATTGTTTTTGCATGACATTGAAGGCTTCATTTAGTGTAGTCTTTTCGGGTGATCCGATTTAGGCCAAATTTGGAATGTTCTTCGATAACTTTTTGCCATACATTCTTGCCATCTTCTTTTAACCGGTTGTACCCAATTCAATCAAATGCGCCCTTTTGCGATTAAATTCTGAGAACCAAAATTGGCGACGTTTCAACACCCATTTTGCTACCTCCGATACAAATTGACCGATTAAACGAAATTTTATTTTCCAAATTCTTAGCATGAAGTTACTTGAATTTTCTTTAGTTGTATTGTGTTATAATACTAGGTAAAATATTAAAAATCGACGGAATGTATCATTATGCTTTTTCTGGTAATTTTTCCCACATAAATTACCTTACTTAACACATGTATTCCTAGCTCAGTATATTTCATTTCATTGCACTGCGATCAGTATAATTGAGTTCGCGTCAGGCATTTAGTAATCCAAATCAAAGTAGTTTACTATCCCGCGTCCATTAGGTTTCCAAGCATACAAATTGCCAATTGAACAGATATCTAATCCTTTTATCCCAAACGAATGATTTGAGAAAATTACTATTCAAGAGAAACCAAAATCAATAATCCTACTACGCATGAATTCAGAAAGTTACAATTTTCCTACCTTTATTGCGCTTTAATTCAGACAATTTTTTTTTTTTTTTTTCATCAACACAAAAGGACATTGGGTGAAGGTATATGTAAGTTTTGTTTACCTGACTGAAATTTCTGTGCTGATTATGACCGCTTTTGATCATATTGAGTACATGACACACATCCGCTGTAGTTACACAACTGAGTTGATTTCTAAATGAAATGCCCAGTCTTTTAATTTTTTTTGTCATAAATTCCATACTGGAAAAAGCACCTCTAAATCGATCACCACGTACTTCAAAAAGTGTACAAAATTGCCATTGGCACTTTTGGATTATATCTGTTTAGTAATTCTGTTTTAGTTTATTTTGTGGTAGCTCTACTTATTAAACTAAAGAATCTGCTACATTATTTCATCCTATTACTCTGACAAGAATACAAAATATTTTCATTTGAATTTCTCAACTGAACTAGGCTTTGTTCTTAGCACTTCGTATTTCCTTTTGCGTCTTACAACAATATATTGACTGTGTCAACATATTGCCAAGAGGTGACTAAGACGCTGAGAAAATTACAGCAGACAACGAAGTTGCTTAAATTAAACGTAAACTTTACTAAAGTAATTTTTGGCAAAAAGAAACTTTTCTTTGGATTTTTATCATTTTGAATATTTTGTGGCAAAAACTTTCGAAACGTGACGGTGTAGAAGCAACACTAGATTGGATTAGACTAGAATAGCTATGTGACGTTGTATGTATATGAAACCTGGTACAGACACAAAAAAAAAATTGTTGTTAGTTAAACCGTTAAAAGGTTGTTATTAGATAAATACTGACATAGGAAAATTGTTAATTGACTTATATTTTTGCAATTTATATATCAAATTTCTAGGTGAATAAACTCGAGCTTAATTTGAATATCTGATGGTCTTTCGGAAGATCAATTTGAGAAAGGTCTTCCGATATCAAACATTTTTTTCTTTACCTTTTAAGCAATATGTGTTCCGGTAAAAATAAAAAAAAAAAAATTATATACAAGTTTGGAGGAATATATAAAAAAAATCCTTTGCATTTCATGAATGAGCTATTGGACAGTTTTTCACATTCTGCGAACTTACACGCCTTCTACTTTTAGAAAGGTGTCTATAGTATAATGACGATTCCAAACATCACAGTTTGAGAAGCATTAATAAGACTTACTCGACTACTTGAAGTATTCGTCAGGCATACTGATGTGACCGCCGCTTAAATGATGATAGGTGGCCGTATGCGGGGTTGAACCCGTGATCAGGCCTTGGTCGATCACAAGGAATATCGACAAAAATAAAAATTTGAAAAAGACAATTTTTTAGACAAAATTTTAGTGCTGTAGCAGCTATCAAAGTTTTCTTGATAAGATAATAAATTAAAGATAATTTTTTAAACAAAATTTCAGTGCTGTAGCAGCTATCAGAGTTTTCTTGCACCTTGCACACATTTTAGTTCAATGGTGTCAAGTATAATAAACACAACTATAGGGTTACCCATTTTTGGGGTTTAAAAGTAAAGTTAAATAAAACGCACTTAACGTTAATTATAATTTCGATGAAACTTTTATTTTTTATAATACTTTAACTTGAGCCATTAAACGGCATTTAAATGACCACCCCTGTATTGGTTGCGGCAGTGAATCCTTTTGATGTTCCTCCATCGACATGTTTGAATAAATACAGTCCGACCTTAATGCGCACCAATCATGTAGTGGCTTTTCCACCATCATTTTGGGTTCTCCGATCCCCATATTGGGCAATTTTGCTTGTTAACGTAACCCTCGAGAAATAAGCTTCGATGTTTAGGAAAACGTTATTTGATTGAAAGCTCATATTTGAATCATAATTTTTATAGTAAGTTTTAACTATTTTTAAGCATTCTCCGGTTGTTAAATGATCCATATTAGTAAATGGCAAACCTTTCACTAAATAAACAACACTTTAGATGACAGGTATGTAACAGCTGACAGCCTTGCTAGACTTATATGAGTAACCCCATATAAGTGATAGTCTGCTTATCTATCTTGTAAACAGGGCACACGTCGCAATTATCAATTAATTTCTATCAGAGTGGGCATATAAATGTTGTGCACCACCAAGGTTTAGTTCCATTGATTTTACAAGTTATAATTTTCATTTCCACTATTGTGGAAAACGGTCATGTTGGTCCATATTTTCAAATAGTCCACGTACAATGAGATGGCCAAGCTTGCTGCTTCTTCCGGTTATAGTTGTCATTTCAAATTTTCCACTGCCTATGGCAGTTTTTTGAACAATTCGTTGCGCTTTCGCCAGTAGCGTATATTCTTCAGCTCAAGTAGACGGTGAACATATGAAAAACGTAATTTTTTATTTGTTACCCGGCATAAATTCGAAGGTTTAAATAAGACAAATAACACATTTGTATTTATTATGGTTTAGAAAGTTGCGATATGTTGTTCGTATATTTACATGCTTTGTTCATGAATGTAATTTCAACAATTTTATGCAAAACAAAAATAGGAAATTCAACCCAACCCTCTCCAATTTTGATCATTTTCAAAGCACATCCGGAGTAAATTACGTTAAGTATTTTTATACTTCACCTGAAGGAATGTTTATCTGACTGATATGTACTGATAATGGTTGCGTTCGAGCATACTGAGTACATGGAACACATCCGCTGTAGTTACACAACCGAGTTGATTTCTAAATGAGTGGATTAGGTTAAGTATTTTTATACTTTCACGTGAAGGAATGAAGGTATATATCATTTCATAAAATATTGATTAAAGTGCCATGTAAGTTTTGACCAAATGTGTTTGTCTGGCTGGTAGGCAAAATAACTATCGTAGGTCTTTAAATTTGAATATTGAAATTTGGCACAAGCCAATTTTTTGCCAGATCGTTCCAGGAGGTTGCAAATAGGCAACATCGACCCACCCTTCTGTCATATATGCAGATTGTCTGTTTTTCCCAAACTAACATTTTTATGGCTCCATCTAAAGGAACGCAACTACGTATCAATTGAAATGACCAAAAAATTAACACCCAGAAAGCATCGTCCAAACAAACAAATAACTTTTGAATAAATGTATTTCTTGACTTTTTTATTGACAATTGAGCGATGTCCATCTCTGACTGGCTGGCCGGCTTGTCCCAAATTTTTAGTAAACTCGGCAAACTTTGACATAGCCTGCAATTGGCCAAATTGTGTCCGGGGATTGTGAATGGACCATGCTGATCCGGCCCTTGTGGTCTCTCCCTCTTTCTTTAAAACTCAACATTAGTAGACTGTGAAAAATCGACTGATTAACTAACTTTCTACCTCCCATACAAATGACCAATTTATGCATATCTCTTACAGAGTTGCAGTTAGTCAATAAACTTGCAACACACTGAGCATTTACCAAAGTTAGGTCTCACAGTGAAAATGGACAGCATTGACATACGTTTTCTGGTGTCTCCCAAATAAACTGGATGATCTTAAGATATTCAATATTTACAATATAAGAAAAGTAAATGAATTATATGATTAAAAAAAGATATTTGTTTTTTTTTTTGTTGTCTGGCAATTGGTGCGCCACCCTGTATATCCTTCTTTTTACAAAACCGGAACAGAAATTTCAATCAGGTGAACTAACTTACATATAGCTACAACCACCGTTCTATTATGTTGCTGCAAAAATACTCAGAATTTAAAGGACAATAAAAGAAGCAAAATTACAACATTTGGAAGCCCTCCTTTCGGGAAATGTACACGGGCCATTGCCTATTGTTAATAATTTTGTATTCATACCTCCTATATAGTTGCGCTTAGTCAGTAAACTTGAAAAACACTGAGTGTTTACCAAAGTAAGGTCTCACCATGAAAATGGGCAGCAGTAATATACGATTTCCGATGTCTCCCAAACAAATCTAATCTGTTGGCCGCTGTAGCCTAAATTGTCTTATATCTTGACTTGCAATTTCCTGTAAGCCCTGAGAAAAAAACCGACCAAGTAAGCACGCTTTTTCTAATCCCCAATACCACCAAATGAAACAAATAGTTTTAGCTTAATATCTTTCTAGTAGTTGTAAACGAAAGTATTTATATGTAGGAGAGAGTACATGTAGGTGAAAGTATATGTAAGTATATGTATGTGTATATGTATATGTAGTTCACTCAGGTGAACTAACTGAGTGAAATTTCTATGTTGTGTCTTCATTGAATTACTTCATAATGCTTGGTAAAGTATGAAAAAGTCGACCACAACAACCACATTCTTTCTGATACCACTCATACAGATTACCCATTTAGCTCATATACTTTTAGGTTTATATCTTCAATTCAGCTGCACTTGAGTCAGTACCTTCCACATAAATTGACCGTATTTCTGAAATTACATTTTTCGCTGTAACACAAAACTCACGTACTGAAGCAACACAAACTTTTGTTCATTGTTTTGCTATTTAATGTCTCGTAGAACTTGGAAAAATTATATAGGTAGTAAATAACCGTTCTCCTTCCGATACCTTCTATATAAGTGCCCGCTTCAACCCATTTATGGTTAACTTATTATTTTTTTAAGAATTTATGTAGAAATTAGTTAAATTTGGCACACATCGTGCTCGTGATGATCTTAGGTTTGGGAATAACAATGGGCCGAATTGGCACACCCTCCAGGTATCTCCAATACAAATTGATAAATATCCCATTGCAATCTCTAATTCATAGGCTGTGGTGATTTATAATTTCTTCACTTGCTTAAGTTGTAATAATCGTAACTTCAAAAAAAAAAATCTGTCGAATAACCACGCCAAACAAATTACATAACTTAAATCACATATTTTAGTTTCATATTTTCCAATCAACTGCACCAAATTCAGTATAATTCAACACTTATTAGGTGTTAAGTAAGCGTAGATCTGTTAAACAAATGGAATTGCATTGTCACGTCTCTAAGGGCACCACATTTTAAAATGGATCGATTGTCAAATACAATACAATACAATACAATAATACAATACAATAATACAATACAATACAATACAATAAAATATTCTCCATAACTTCTACATCATTGGTTTTTTTTTTTTTGAAAATTCGTTGATGCCGCATTGATGTCGCCATTTATGATAAAAGCCTCAATTGGTGCTTTTTAGCGGTCCGTTTTGAATTTTACAAATAACTACGACTTAGCGATTTTATCTACTTTGACGATTTTGAAACAACTTTTGATACCGTGTTCAAAATGGTATTTTGTTCAACCCCCTTAGAAACTGCTAAACCTTCTCGTTACCCCAACGTGGTGGTTTTCTAATTCAGGCGTAAAATCATTATCGCTCTTACTGAAAAATTAACACTAAAATATTCGACAAGCTGGATGTGTTATTCGAATCCTTCTATTATTATAAAGAATATATTATCGACATCTTCACGTAGGCTTCTGGTAGGCAAGCTTCTGTGGGGCTGAATTTTGCATCTTTTGTAAGCTTCTGTGAGGCCGAATTTTGTATCTTTCTACCTGATTTTATTAAGAGTAAAAAATTTTTGACTCACAGAAATCTGTAGATGACGTAGCGGAAATACAGGGTAGTTCCAGAAAGATGGAGCAAGATGGTGCCGATTATGAGGGAACTCCAGCGAAAATTCTCAAACAAATTAATATCCAGAAACTCCACTTTTGCACTAACCCCCGAGATAACCTGATCTGACCAGACATCAGAGGTTTTTTTTTATGGGGTTACTTCAAGCAAGAGGTGTACAAAACCAAGGAATTTGACTGAGTTGAAACAGTCCATTAAAGCAATAATTGGGGCCATCTCGCAATGAATTATTTTCTTATCAGGTGTCGCATATGCGTGAATGGGCATGGAGGTCATTTACGGTCTATTATCTTCAAAACCAATTAATTATATAAAGCAAAAATGGATTTTCTATATAATTAAAAAAAAAAAATAAATGAATTACATGATTAAAAAAAAGATGTTTGTTTTGTTTTATTGTATTGCAATTGATGCGCTACCCTGTATGTCCTTCTTTTTACAAAACCAGCACAGAAATTTCAATCAGGTGAACACTGAGCTACAACCAATGTTTTTTGTTTGGCTGCAAAGAATACGCCGAATTTAAAGGATAATAAAAGCAGCAAAATTATAACTTTCGGAAGTCCTTCTTTGGGGACCATCGGACCATCGATTATTGCTGCATCTCTGATTTTGTATTCGTAGTATTATTGAGGCCGTGGCAGTGCAATTTATTTTCATTCGCAGAACTAAATGCCTGATGCGAGCTCAATTATTATGTGGGCAACTAAGGTCCCCCTGTTTACCAATAGCTGGCGCCAGCTGTAAGTGCTTGTCGATTCTGCCATAACCTAAACATCATGAGCCAAGTGTGATAGTGATATTCCTTTGATGTCATATTCTTTTGGTTGTGTGAATATGAATGATTTTGTGCCAAATAATTGTCATATGCAGAAAGTATTGATTTTCCTATTTCAATCAAAGAAAACGGAGAATAAAGCCCATCGAGAGCTTCAAAATATTTACGAAGGTACTGCTTTGAAAACAGTGATTTAGGGGTTGATGACCGTTCGCGTGAAGGAAGACCAAAAACCTTCGAAGACACTGAGTTGATTGCATTGCTTGATGAGGATCCATCTGGTTCAAACGCAGATAGAGCTTGCTTCAGTATTAGGAGTTACCCGCCAAACCATTTCCATGCAATTGCATGCATTGGGAGCGATTCAAAAACAAGGAACTTGAATTGAAGCCAAGGGATGTTGAGCGTCTTTTTCTCGCCTGTGAACAACTGATTCAGCAACAAAAAAGGAAGGGGTTTCTTCACCGCATTGTAACGGATGATGCAAAATGTATTCATGACAGCAACTTAAAGAAAAAAAAGTCATGGGGTCATATTTCTACGTCATCGCTTCGGCCGAATATTCACGCGGCGAAGGTTGTGCTCTGTATTTGGTGGGACCAGATTGATGTTATTTAATCAAGCGAAATCATCACTGGGGATCGGTATCGACTTCAATTAATGCGACTGAGCCGAGCTCTGCGCGGTAAACGCCCACAATACGCGGAGAGGCACGAAATATTCACGCTGCGAAGGTTAGGCTCTGTATTTGGTGGGAGCAAGCCAGTGTTATTCATTACGAGCTCTTGAAACCAAGCAAAACCGTCACTGGGGGTCAGTATCGACTTCAAGTAATGTGATTGAGCCGAACTCCGCGCTAGAAACGCAACGCCCACAATACGTGGTGAGGCGCGTAAGAGAGATTCTTCAGCATGATAACGCTCGGCCTCATGTGGCCAAGCCCATTAAAACCTACCTGGAAACGCTGAAAAAGGAAGTCTTACTCCATCCGCCGTATTCTCCAGATATTGTTCCGTTCGATTGTCACTTGTTCCGGTCGAAAGCACACACGTCTGACTAATATATATGAGTTAAATTGGTCGTTTGGAAGGAGGTACCAGAAACGGCGTGACTGTTTGATCGATTTTCCACTGCTATTTTGATATTCCTTAAATATTGTAGACAATTTTGAAACAATGTAATTGTTAAAATCTGGGAAAGTAGTATAAAGTAATGACTGAATTTCGAAAAATTAGGCAAATTGTATGGGAGATACTAGAAAGACTGCAACAATGTGGTCCGTTTAAATTCTGGGGAATGGGTCCATACAATCGATTGAAAGACATGAAACGAAAAATATATGTGTTAGGTAATTCTAATAGAAGGTAGTAGAAGGAGTGGAGTTAATCGGTTGACTATTTCAATTTTACCTGGAATATAACAAGAAGTTGCTGAAAGTTTGTAAGGGATGTATCATAGGTGGGCAGATATTGTCTATTTGCAATCCCCAATTACGATCTAGGAAAATATTTGGCTGTGCCAAATTCAAAGAAGTTGTATAAGGAAACTTATCGTCTTAGGCATCGCGCAATCGGCTAAACAAATCATGGAAAGCGTGTGGTCAAAAGGTAGTTGCTAATTTAAGCACTTTCGTCCAAATGAAAGTGTAGAAATTGAAAAATTTTCTGAAAACTAATACAGACTAAACTCTGTTAACGGCTTATGGTCAGATTATTGAAAATGTGCGATAATTTGTTATCTTCTATGAATATGCTGGTTAAATGTTGCATAATTTGACAATTTCAATAATACAGAAATCAGTCACACATATTTTGTATACTCTTTGAATCTTTTTAACCTTAATTTAAATACATTTTTCGCACACAGTCTATTACGCACTTGTCATGATGTTAAAACTCACATTTTAACGCGAATAAAAACAAACCCTGCTTTATTATTGATTGTTGTTGAATGATCCTGTATTTTCCACCTTTGTTACGGCAACCTATTTAAAATTGTAATAACTTCCCAGGAGCAAAAAGGAAAAAAAAAACAATTTTAAGTTTCCATACGCTTAAACCAGAATTCATTTATGCATGGAAATTCAACAAACGACGAACATCGAACTCATCAGACGCACTCAGGACGAATATTTATAAGTATTCAGTATACTCAAACACAAACACCACAGGCTGCACGAAGGACAGATCTTTACACATGCATTAAAGTTTATGTATAAGAAATCGGCATACATTCATCTTTATGTGCTTGAACTTTACAACGCCAACTTTAAATTACCCTGAAAACTGAATGTCAAAGAACAGTACTGTATATTAATAGCGTTTGCTTATAATTGATTACACTTTGTAATTTATTTCACGTTTCTGTGGACGTAAACAACCAGAAGTCGCTACATGTTTAACATATTTGTTAACTCCGGGGTTGAATACGCGAAGTTAATTACGCCAATAAAAGGGAATGAGAGAAAAGAATAATGAAATGAATTCTGAAATTGCTGTAGATAAATGATGCTACTACTAATTGTATGCCGAAGTAACAGAGATTAATTTATGAATACAATTTTATATATGTAAAATAGGTATATAAAAAAAGTTTTACAGTAGCTTATTAGCTTCTTATCTTTTTCTCAGAGAAAAGTTTGTGTTTTGAGAGCTGCGAATTTAATCAAAAATTCGCATTTGATCAGAAATTCAATCGTTTATAATGAATAACCCTTTCATATATGTAATATTGATTCAGTTATTATTATTTCTGCACGAGTGGTCTATTCAACTGCAGTTGTTGATTTTTCTACGCGATTTTGCTAACAAATATTCGCCTTGAAGTCGCTGATAACGTCGTGTAATCGCTGACGGTTCAGATATTTTTCTGTTGCACATACGAGTATCGGGAGGGGTGCATGTTGCATTGTATGGGACAAAAACAATTTTGAAATACTTGGGAAAGAATACCCTATGATAATTGGAAACTTGCATTCGGACACAGTTGAATAGTTGGACACTTGCATGTTGGAAATGTTATAAATCAGAATGAAATATTAAGCGAATACTTAAATATTTAAATACAGGGTGGCGCAACAGAACGTGCATATTTAAAAAATAGATTAAAAAATAAATACAAAAGTATGGTTAAAATAAATCTAAGGCATTGTAGAGTAATAAATGGAGTTTATTTTTTTTTTTTAAATAACATCATCTAAATGGTGACCCTCTCTACGACGGCACTTCTCTAAACGCAAACGAAAATTATTGAAAACTTTCTTCAGTAATACTGGTGTAATGACTGCCATTTCACCACGGATATTCTCCTTGAGCTGGACGACATTTCTTGGAGTATTACTGTAGACTTTGTGTTTGAGGTATCCCCACAAAAACAAGTCAAGAGGCGTCAAGTCTGGACTACGTGGAGGCCATGGGATATCACCTCTTTTCGAAATCAGTCTGCCAGAGAACATCTGCTTCACCACCGCCATGGAATCATTTGATGTGCGGCAGGTAGCTCCATCTTGTTGGAACCAAGTTATGGAATTCACTATTCTTGAACTTTCAATTTCTGGACATCTCAACATAGCGTTCCGTATTAACCGTGACGTTTTGGCCCCGCGCATTTTCGAAGAAAAAAGGACCAATTATTCCTCTGCCAGAGATTGCTGCCCATACTGTCACTTTAGGACTATGCAATGGTTTCTGCTGTTTGATTTTGGGATTTTCACTGTTTCAGTAACGACAATTTTGACGGTTTACGAACCCATTCATAAGGAAATGAGCCTCGTCAGAGAAAAGGATATTGTCAAAAGTGGAAAATCGATTAAGCATTTCATTAGCAAATGCGAGCCTTGCTATGAAGTCAGACTCTTTCAATTCTTATGTTAATTGCAGCTTATATGAATGTAGTTTAAGATCCAATGTTAAAATTCGTTGCAAACTTCGTCGCGATAA
>JAHXMU010000035.1:3280789-3315877 GCA_019455685.1 Philornis downsi
CATTCATAAGGAAATGAGCCTCGTCAGAGAAAAGGATATTGTCAAAAGTGGAAAATCGATTAAGCATTTCATTAGCAAATGCGAGCCTTGCTATGAAGTCAGACTCTTTCAATTCTTATGTTAATTGCAGCTTATATGAATGTAGTTTAAGATCCAATGTTAAAATTCGTTGCAAACTTCGTCGCGATAATTGTAAGACAGACGATCTCTTGCGAGTCGACATTTGTGGATTTCCTCGTACTGACTCCATAACTCTCTCAACATTGTCTTCGGTCCTAGATGTTCTTGGGCGACCATTTGCTTGTTGTTTGAATGTTGAACTGGTCTCTTCAAAACGTTTTACCCATATTTTAATTAAATTAGCACTCGGAGCTTCACTAATTCGCCGTAGTCCATATTCAGCACAATATAGTCGCCTAGTAGCAATATATGAACGAGAGTTCTCGTAAAATGCGAGACGCTTCCCGTAGAAGTGATTCATAGCGACTAAAACTCCATGAGCCCGCCAACCCAACGATGTAGGCCCACCCCCCTCCCGCCAGCGAAAAAAAGGTGATGCAATATGCACCCTGTACTTAAAAATTTGATAAAAAAACAATTAAAAATTTGATTGAAGACACAAAATTGCACATGAATACTTGATTAATTGGATATTTGAATAATTCAAAACCTATGAAAGTGGTTCCAGAATTAGTCGATCTGACCTGTAGATTATGCCAGAAATTTAAAAGAAAAATATATATATTGGTGAAAAGTGGCAACTTTACAAAACATCTGTTTCAAGTATGTATCACAATTGGAAACTCATACCGATTTCGCTGTCATAAGCTCATACTGAATTTAAGTGTCGTGTATTCGGCACACGCAACCAACTTTTAGTAGTACCCTGATATTTGCTCAACCTCTATGTTCCTCGTGAGCATTTATATACTTCATATTGAAGTTTTCTTCAAAAAAGACCGACAAATTACACCCGTCTAGTTCAAAACATTACAACAATATGAAGAAGCTTACACAATCGGGGATTTATTAAGTAGTTAAACTTCAAATCCTGTACCAACCAACAGTGGCTATCATATGCAATAATAATGATTAATCATTGAAGCCAACAACTACATGTTAACTTACTATTAAGATTAATATTTTTTGAGATTTGTCGATTTTGTTTTTTAGTAGTTGAACACACAATCCATCACATTTATGCAAATCCTTGTCATCACTGCGGCTGGTAAAATGCCAAATGATGCACCGTCATCACAGGAAAACATAAATGACATGCGAATGTCAATCCACGCCTTTGTGTCGTCAGTGAAAAGGACAAAGGAAGGATGAAATTATTTAACCAATCATTATCTGCTTGCGCATAAACAAATTATGGTATTTGGATACACAACACATGTATTGTATGATACATGTTTTTGTATCCTACCCATTGTGAGCATGTAGTCTTGCGAAAATGTATTATTAAGTAAATAAATGAAAATATATTTACAGCATTGAACTGAAATAATAAAACGTGTTTATTCCGTTATCTCTTCAAATTTGCCAATTCTCTAGACAAATCGTGCGATTTTTAGGCAATCCACAGAAAAAGAAAAATACCTTCCAAAGGTACAGAAATTTAACAAAAATTTGTAAGCAAGTAAAATTTCTGATCCTGAATGGAAAATGTAAATAGAAAAAAAGAGTGTTAACATTTTTAAATTACGATTTTTAACACGAGTTAACCATTTTTTGATTTAAAAAGTAAAGTTAAATAAAACACATAAAGCTATGATTTCGGTGGAACTTTTACTTCATTATATCGCTTGGACTTTGCCATTATCTACGTAGTGCAATGCCATTTATATGACCGCCTCTAAGTTGGTTGCAGTAGTGGATCCTCTTGGGGTAGTTTTTGACCACTTTTTTTCACATTTCGGGGGTATCTCGGCAACAACTTGACGAATGTTGCTTTTCAAATGCTCCACCGTTTGAGGGTTACCTGCGTAAACACGATCAAATCTGGAAACTTCTCATGCAATAAAGGAAAAAAGTGGTCATATTGTATGGCTTGTGGCACCATCTTGTTGAAACCACATATCGTCTAGTTTACAACCTTCAAAAAGTCTTTTACCATGCAGCCATAGTGCTCTATAATGACGGTGACGGTTTCTCCAGTGTCATATTCGCAAAAAATACGGTCCAATGGCAATATCGGGCAATTTCACAATGCGCACCAAACAGTCACTTTTTCCGGATGAAATGGCTTTTCCACAATCAATTCTGGGTTCTCCAAGCTCCATATGCGACAATTTTGTTGGTTGGCGTAACCACCGAGTGAGAATTGAGCTTTATCTCTGAAAAAAAATTTGTTCGAAAAATCAGCATTAAATCGCTGTAGCACTCAACCAAAATATCTAGAGCGTCGTGATTGGTCATCTGGCCTTAATTGTTACGTAAGTATGACTCTGTATGGATGAAGGTGCTAATCCAAAATACGCCATAATAAGCCGAAAGTTAGGCTCAATTATTGAAAACGCAGAGGTAAATTTGGATTATATGCCGCACTTTCACTAACAGAAGCAATAATTTCGGCAGCGCTTACATTGCGACGATACATAGGTCTGACCACATCTGCAACGCTTTCAGTCTTTTCAAATTTCTTTATAATCTTGCCGATTTCTTGCACGGTAAGTCGATTATAGCGACTATATTACCTCGTACCACCAAATATAGGCGACGACTTTCCATGACTTTCTCTTCTTTGGATTGCAGTAATAAACCCATTTCTCATCAACCGTTACAGTGCGATGAGGTTATTATATTACATTGCTTTGGTGAAAAGTGGCAATCTTATAAATCATATGTTTCCAAGAAGCCAGGTTATTTAGTATTTTTATTATAATAAACTTCCTTTATTGCCGCTGAAGAAGTTGTTCATAGACGAAAAACGACGCTCAACGTCCCTTCCAACGCATGAAATCGCTAATATTAAAGCAAACTCTATCTGCGTTTGACAAGACTGCCAATCAAGCAAATCGCTAATACTAAAGCAAGCTCTATATGCGTTTAACAAGACTACCCATCAAGCAATGCCGTCAATTCAGTGTCTTAGAAGGTTTTTTGTCTTCCTTCAAGCGAACGGTCGTCAACATCAAAATCACCGTCTTTAAAGCGACGGAACCAATCTCGACACGTTGTTCCACTTAAGGCAGATATCCGTACGCGTCTTGAAGCTATCAATGAGCTTCATCCACCGTTTTTTTTTTTCAATTGAAAGAAGAAAATCAATACTTCCCGCATATGACGATTAGTTGGCACAAAATCTTTACATACATATTTGCACAACCAAAAGAATATGACGTCATAAGAAAATCACTATTGTACAAACATACCGCTTGCCCTATGCCTAAACTTGGCTCATGATGTTTAGATTATGGCAGAATCGACTATCACTTACAGCTGGCGCCATCTATTGGCAAACCGCGGGAACTTAGTTGCGCACGTAATACTAATTAGGAATTATAAGGGAAAAATTGAATTTGGGAAATTCAGTTAATTAAGCAGAGGCGGGTCGGTATATCCTATTTGCAATACTCGGCTTTGATATAGTAAAATATCAGGCTGCGCCAGGCTTTGAGAAGATTTAAGACAAGCGCCGTATCCACAGGCAAGCTAACGGGACAAACTAATATCGTTCAAACGACTTAGAAAATCATGAAACAGAGTTGGTCTAAAGATACTTGCTAATTTAAAAGCTTCCTCTTCGGTGTTAAATCTTTGCCGTATCAAATGATGAATACCTCCATTCCCCCCCGGGTGAAGGTATAAAAAAATGCATAATTTAATATCTCGTAAACAACTAAGATCACCATTCCTTTTACAAAATTTATGACTAATCATAAAAGAAATACTGATCCCTTTTTGCCATTACTTGTTGGAATTTACTGCTTAATATTTGAATTTCCTAACATTTCCTATCTTTATTGTTGTTTCAGATAACTTTAAACAGCAACGAGTATAACGCGCAAAAGGTAAGTACATTTTCTCAACTTTTATACATGACAATATTTACTTCATCACAAAGGCGAGCTAATATATTCATGTATGTACAATATTTTATATATCGTACATACGCCCAAATATTCGTCACAGTTATCTAGTATATCTAAACATGTTGTTTCTACACAGTCACGTAGCGAAAACTTTGTATCAGATAATATTCAAAATAAAACCAAAAAAGTAATGTTATTTTGAACAAAATTACTTTCATAAAGTTTATGTTTAATATGAACAACATTGCTGTATGACATTTTCCTTGCTTTTGGCCGTCTTTTGGCAATATGTTGACACATCAAGTAATTACAAGTAAACACGCAAAAAGGATAATAACCACAAAAATGCCAACAACAATTTCAAGTTTATTTGAAATTTTTAACTGAAAGTTATTATGTGTATGTATGTGTGTTAGGGCAACGCAAACTGTCAGTTAATTCCTGAAAAAAAGACCTATTATGTTATTCTGTTTACGATGAGAGCATTTTGGGCCATAGAAATGTATAAATATGTTGACAGGAGGTAGAAAGGCAATAGGCCTAGACTAGAAAAAATTCTTTACTGGTATCCAATCAGCATTATTTTCCATTTTTGGTATCGACTAGTGAAAGTGCGTGGGATTGCTGAGGCGATAAGTATACTCCCACATACATAGATTCCAGGCTTATTAAAAACCGTCAACAAATTGAATTATTTGATGACTATTTCGAAGGAGTGCTTAGAAATGTACAGGAAATTTGTATCCAACACAATACAAGAAAGAACAGTCGACGCCTTGAATTTCTCCAGGGGAATCAGTCACCAAGCCATGAACAATTACAATTTTATTTTCCTAACTTGAGTTAAGCTCTTATTCCGAATTACAATTTCGTTTTTTGATAAACATAAATTGAGTTAAGGTCTTTCTCCAAACTTAAAGTT
This sequence comes from Philornis downsi, assembly GCA_019455685.1. Taxonomy (NCBI): domain Eukaryota; kingdom Metazoa; phylum Arthropoda; class Insecta; order Diptera; family Muscidae; genus Philornis; species Philornis downsi. The sequence goes on from JAHXMU010000035.1 coordinate 3,285,749, forward strand.
TTTTATTTAATCTGGAATAATAGCCTAACTCAACTTGAACTTTTTGACTTTCTTTCGTTCAACAATTCATAAGAGACTAAGTGTCTTTTTCGATAATATCTTTTGACTGCGAAATATTTTTCGAAACTGTTGGAATTATTAGGATCCAACATCAAATAAAAGCAATCACACATTGCAAAGAAAACCCGTATTTTTCAGGTAAGAGCATAGTTTTAGTCACAGTGTGAGGAGCAACGTAGAGCATAAAGACTTTTATTAAATTATAAGAACAAACAATTACTTTTACTGAATTATTATAGAAAATATGAAGAAGGCCATGGATCCATATTTTTTAGGAACTGTGAAATTTCTGTCAATTTTTTTTTTTTTAGGTCTGCTGAAAAATGTTTTTTTTTTTTTTTTTGAAATGAAAAATTTTGCATCGAAAGAGAAAGACGTGATATTGATATTCGATTCATAATTTCTTCTTGTTGTTGAAAAAATTGTATTTGGTGTGAATCTGCTCCAACTTCACGAACGACCAATTTCTGAATTTTCTGCAAGGAAGAAAAGGCGATTTCGTTTGCAGTACTGGAAGTTCTGTGTTGGCCTTGTTGATATTTGAACTGGTGAATTCAATCCGTTTCTTCAATTGTAAATCAGGAACAAAATACCACAATTCAGGACAAAATTGGTATTATTAAATTCACGGGCAGAAGAACTATAAATTTTTGAGGAGAAAACCTGAATATCCATCGAAATATGTATGGGAAATTCTAGAAAAATCATTCCCTACTTAATTTTTTTGTTTTTAAGGAAATAACTGAAAATTTTCGACAATCCTTTTCTTAATGAACATAACGGATAAAATTAATTATTTTGTTTTTTTTTTTTATAATTTAATGTTAATTTTTATCTGTTTAATATTTTCCAACCTTTGTGTTGTTCATAATTAAGAAGGCCATCTGTCCATTTTCAAATCTAAAAGCCGGTAAAAATTAGTTGAAAATAAAAATTTCTTTTGAATGAAATACTAACTTCCTAGCAGGAAAGTGAAAAGCAGAGGATCTAATAAGATTAGGATTAGGTAGAATGGAAGGGTTAAGATCTAGCAGAAGACATATCACCATCACCTCTACTTTTTCCATCCGCATTCCGGTTATTTTTCGGTTTTTCTGCTCCTAATTTCTTAAATGACACGAGAACATGTTCTAATATAGCTACCTTAATTTTAAATTTTATGTTTGGCGGTTCGTTCTATAACCAAGGAGAAAGAACACCCCCTATACCGATTGAGCGCGGTTGGTTATTGGTAGCGCCTCTCCGAAGAAAAAGACCCATGCGAGTCGTAACAAAAGTCTTAGTCCTGGTAGAATTATATTAATTTTATTGCGTACATAATTCCTACATTTCATATTCTGCGAACAATTACATTTTACATTTTCCAAAACTTTAAAAAAATTCCAGGTGAAAATTGATTTCAGTCAAATATGTAAATCGGGTTATGCGGATTAGAATAAGTTAAGTGTACTGAGCAAAAAGAGTACAATTCTATCCAGAAAACGGGTGTTTTCTTGCATAGGTCGAACACATTTTGGTCAAAGCAAGATTCTAACATCATAAGGAGGAAAGACACCTACAACAACCAGCGCGCTATGGTCGACCAAAAGTGAATAAGCATAACAAGATCACATTTTGCAACGATTCGCCTTCGTAATAGCCTTCGTAAATTGTTCGGATTTGTGTACCTTCACCCTAAGGAAATGAGGACACATGTCGTTTCAGAAGGGGAAAATTTAATATTCAGGAGTAAGCGTTTAAGTAGCCAAATATCCTTTGACAAAATGTGTTTCATGAATCGTCAAGCCGATTAAGTGATTTCCAACTGTCCGCCTGGTAAATAAAACAGCTGCCATTAAACTCCATGAAAATCTTCAGACTTGTTGTAACCCAATATTTTACGAAATAACTATGAATGGGTTATGTTGGAATACCCGCTCTAATACCTTTCATACGAAATTTAAATTGTTCTTTGCAATTCCTAGTTGGTACACCGCCGCATCTACTTAAATTGTTGTCTTTTGTATTATTATATAGTGTTTGAAAAATTTTACAAAAATCTACCGATTGGTAGACATTAAGCGGTTGCTAAACTTTAGTTTGGAAATGAAAATGGAAGGCATCGCAAAATATCCGTTCTGGTACCTCCCATACAAATTGAACGATTTTATGAAATACAGTTTTTCCTCTGTAATTTTGAAAATGAAAATGGAAGACATAGCAAAACATCCATTCTGGTACCCATTACAAATTGACCGTTTTTTGGAAATTCAGTTTTTCCTCAGCAATTTTGAAAATGAAAATGGAAGGCATCGCAAAACATCCGTTCTGGTACCTCCCATGCAAATTGGCCTATCTTTGGCAATACAGTTTTTCCTCTGTAATTTTTAACTTGTATGCTGCAATAACATAAATGTTAATCCGCAATATTTACATATTTTAGTCGGTTATATTTTGAGAAAATCGGACATGTAACTACGCCCTGTAGGAACCTTCCATACAAATGACAGATTTAACTTGTATTCTTAGCTTCGTACTTTGCAGCAGTTTTACTGAATTCAGTCAAATCTGTCACCCTTCGCGCATTAAATGAACTTAGTTTTAAGAGCTAAAACAGTTTGTACGGTCCGTTCTGGTCCTCCCATACAAATTAAACGATTTGTTGCAATTTTTTTCTGTAAGCCCTAATTCATAGGCTGAAGTTACTTAAGTTTTTCCCACCTTATACTCTCATCCTGATATCCCCTAGACAATTCATCTGATTTTGCCAACATATTTTTAGATTCATATATTTTGATCAGTTGTAATAAATGCAGTCTTTCGAATACAATTGGTCTGCATTGCCGCTTAATTTCCAATTCTAAACTACCATCGCTAGGCTGCTAGCAAATAAAACCGCTAATTGTGGCGATTACTTTGGGCATGGAACTATAACCACTTGAAGAATAACAAAAAAGTTACAACTCTTGTAGAAAAAATGATATAAAATATGTTATATAGGTAGATTTTTTAATCATAGTTTTTTTTTTTTAACAGAATAAAACACTCAATTTTGCATCATACCTATATATTACAATTTTTTTATTGGAATCGATAAATTGGTCTTTGCTATTTAATTTTTAAAGATAATTTATGTAAATGTTGTCTGCGGCTCCGTCTCAAAATGTCCATTCGGAAGGTCCAATTTTTCGCCACTTTTTCGAGTATTTCGGCCTATGTATATTCCACGAATAACGCGTGTTATGTTACCCTGTAAGGCTTCAATAGTGTTCGGCTTGTCCACATAGAATAACGACTTGACATAACCCCACAAGAAATAATCAAGAGGCGTTAAATCGCAAGATCTTGGGGGCGAAATCGAAAGATAAGCTGCTCACTAAATTCATCCCTCAACATATCCTTTGTTTCACGAGCAGTGTGGCATGATGCACTGTCCTGATGAAACCACATGTCGACCAAGTTCAACATAGCCAATTGGGGCAAAAAAAATCCCTGTGGTTGAGTAACACATGCCCAATCGCTGAGAACGGTGACGAATTGACATTTCACGATCGTCATTAACACTGGTCGCTACGGCTACAATATTTTCTTCGGTACGTACTCTACGCATGCGAGTCGATGGTTTTATGTCCAACAAAGTAAATTTGGTGCGAAATTTGGACATACAAGAACAAATTGTTGATTCAGCAGGTCGATTATGACGACCATAAAATGTTCGTATCAAACGATGCACATTTGTCACAGAGCACGAATTTTGACAATAAATTTCAACGATTTATAATCGTTGCTCGTTTGTTAGTCTTTCCATGATGAAATGGCAGAGTGTACACTCATCATCAACCGTTCACGGGGTTGATGTGTGTGTACCTCACTCTCTCACCGAGGCCAACCGCTTGAATCGCGTTAACGTCTGCGATAACCTAGGGATAAGAAATGACAAGACATCATTTCTGAAAGATCTCATCACAGGAGATGAAAAATTGATAGTCTACAGCACTAAAGCGCGGAAAATCATTAAACTTCTCCTTTGCAAATTGAAAAAAAATATGTAAACTGTATTTACTTAAAAATTTTTAAAAATGTGTGGTATAAAAATGAGCAAATAAACCTAATTTTTTATATTACATAGAATACAAAAACGGACGTAATTGTATTCCCCAAATTAGTATGATTTCTGTATAGTAACAGAGATTTTATATTATTATTATTTATTTATTTATTTATTTATTTTTTTTTTTTTTTTGACGGCCTGGATTTAAAATTGATTTCAATGCAATTGATTTCAGTTCAATTTAGGACCTAATTAATTAGGCAATGTTGTGAATAAATATGGTTTCGAGAACTACTTCGATAGAATTATATTTACTTCAGCAGTAGCAGAGCTGAACTGACCGTTCGCAAGATCCCGGGTTCAATACCGCATACAGTTACTTATCATTATTCGAGCGGTGGCCATTTCGATGTGTCTGACGAACCCTTCGATTAGTTGATTAATCGACTAGACTAGTAAATGCTTCTCAAGCTGTGACGTTCAAAATTATCATGAAATTGTAGGTCCCGTTTGAGTGAGCCTAAAAATAGAAAGTGTGTAAGCTTTACTGAGTGTGAGAAGCTCTCTTATATCTTATTTGTCTTATGCAATTAAATTTGATTTGATATGGTTTAGTTATGGTTTATTTACTAAAGAGTTATAAACCTCTTTATTTTTTTTTTTTTTTTTACTTTCTGAAGCAAAGCAGATGTGTGTGCAATTGAATTGGACGCAAAACTTAAGCAGTCTTTCTGCTTGAAAATAATCTTATATTGCAGTAATATTATAGTTACTTTAACAATGCTGCCAAATTGTATTTCCGTCAGTCAATGCACATTTCAGTCATGATCAACAACTAACAAAAACCATCTTTGACTACTACAGATTTCAATTACAACCAGAAATGGCTCAAAGTACACTCATCAATTAACAGACAAAGTTTAGACTTTTAAAAACAAAAACTTTCTTGCTGCAATACAGGCTAATAGATGTGTTAAATTTTCGGTGCAGGTGGCATAGCAATTTCATTGCTTATATGCGACATTATTGCTTTGATGCCACAGCGTGCAATGTATGTGGTAGAAGGTGCGCGGTAAACCGCTAAGTTCTTAACAAAACATTACAGAATTTTCAGTTAAATGACCTGACATGCACATATCTTAACCTGGCGTTCTTTTTGCGTCAGTACAAAAGCGTGAGACGTGTCACAAGAGAAGTGGTAAGTCCCTTGGTTCTTCTTAAAAAACACTCAGATTTAAAACAAAACAAAAAAAAAATAAAATTTTCATCACTTCCAATAGCGCAATATATGCAGCATTATCATTTCCAAAGGAACGCTTTTACACTGCTTCCAAATCTGAACAAGCTCAGTAGTTCCTATTAAATTGAATTACATTTAAATTTCTATTAACTTGCTTGGATTCAACTGCCATATATTCACGTATGAAGAAAACACTGTTTTGTGATTTAATTTCGGTCTTAAACCCCTGATCCCAACACAAAATTTCTTCGGTCAAATGAAAAATTGCAGCAAAATGACTACCTTTTCACTGTTATAATGACTATCATAAAAATGTGAAGAGGACATAAAAAAATCTGCTTCCTTCCTGTGACAAGCCTATGATAAATTCATTGGCGATCACGCAAATGTTCACACATTTTTAATTTCAGCCTCTAAAGACTGATGCAATGCCGGCTTTTGGGTGGCAACGCTAACGTAGCTTTGTTGGTTTCCAACACTGTGGTGGGAATAACTAATATTTGTGCATCGTAATATAATCTAAATTGTGAAATCAAGTAGTAAAAAAAATACACAATTTTTCACTTTTGTAAATATTGAACATTTTGTGACATGGAAATATAAGTTTTTTTGATTCCAGTGTTAGAAACTAAAGAAAAAAGCTGGCAATACCCTTAAATTTGTTGGCAATACCGTGATACGTGTCACAAGAGAAGTGGTAAATCCCTTGGTTCTTCTTAAAACACTCAGATTTAAAACGAAATATCCTAAAATGTAGTGAAAACATATTCCATTATTTTCCACAGAACTAAATTTACTAAGTTTACAACTAAGCAAGAGATATGGATCAAAGTTGAATTAAGTACATTATATATGAGTTATCACAGAGAGCACAGTTATCCTGACAATTTTTTCCATTTTCAAATTTTGGTAAATGCAGCCTGTGAATGAAAGATTACTAATTTTTGATAAATCGGTAATTTTGTATGGATGGCACAAGAGAGGTTGTAACAAATGGTTTCATTTTCATTGCCAAAATTTAGTTTACCAAATGCATAAATTGTGCAAGATTTGGCTAAATTCAGTAGAACTGTTTGAAAGATATGAATCGAAGAATGTATGGGTTAAGTCAGTCATTTTTATAGAGGTTACAGCTGGGCGGCCAGCTGTAAAATACCTGTCATCTAAACTGTCATTTATTCCGTCAATTTTTGTCTTTTACGAATATGAATCGTTTAGCAACCGAAGAACTCGCAAAAATAGTTAAAACTCACTACTCACAAAAATGATCATTCAAACGTGGGCACATTTCTTGCATTACGTTGTGATTATTTCTGTACTGATTTATATCCACAAGAGCAGAATGTTGTACATTCTCCAGTCTTTCATATACATAAAATTAGATGTTTGTATATTTGTTTACGTCATTTCGAAGAAGTACGTCCTAATGACCCCTCCAGTCACCTTTTTTTCGGATGCAATGGCTTTTCCAATATCATTTCTTGGTTCTTCGAGTCCCATATGCGACAATTTTGCTTGTTGACGTAACCACCGAGTGAGAAATGAGCATCATGGCTGAAAGAAATTTTGTTCGAAAAGCCAACATTGAAAGTCTGTAGCTGTAGCACCCAATCAGCATATCTGCGGCGTTGTGAATGGCCAGCCGACTTTAGTTGTTTCGTGAGTTTGACTCTATATGAGTGGAGGTGAAAATTCAAAATTGTTGAGAACGCCGAGGAATCGACAAATTCGGATTATCCACCACAATTTTACTAACAGAGACGATATTTTCCACGGTGCGTCAATTGCGATGCGCAGGCTTGACCACGGCTGTAACGCTTTCAGTCTCTTCAAATTTCTTTATAATCTTACCAATTCCTTGGATAGCAGTTTGATTATCTCCCCGTAATGCACGAAAAGTGCCAACGTTTTCAGTTATTAAACGAACCATATTCGTAAATGACCACTCTTTCTGTAAATAAATAACACTTCAGATGATAGGTATTTAATAGCTGATAGCCTTGCCATACCAACTTTTTTGGAATCACTAAATAGATAACCCAGCACTATGATTGAGAACATTTTGTGCTATCATTTCTTATAAATTTTTAGAGAGGGCAAAGTGGATTCAGAATATAAGCTAATGTCTCTTAGAAAGACATTGTAATGGCACAAGACTTCTTAAATGCCTATCTGAAGAACTGTTAGGGTTATGAGCATCACATTTTCTACTCATAAAGAAAGAAGTTAGTTCTTAAAGTTATGAGCAGTTCCACACCACTTATAAAACGTTTTTGAGTGTTTACACGATCGCCACAGAATTTTTGAATTTTAATAGATGAGGAAGTTGGCTATATTAGATCATCATTTCAAAAAAAGGCAGGGCAACACACATACAGTAATGAGATTTGAAGAAACACTTAACACCAACTACCACCAAATGGGCAGCACAACGTATCTGTAAAAAGGACTTCTTACATGAAATGTTAAAGTCAAAGTTGATACATCGTCAATTTAAATCGTGGTTCCGTTTTGAACAAAAAGATGGATATTGGCACAGTTATTCATATAATACTATATAATTTTCTTTATTCCATCAAAACTATTGCATTGCAGCGCTTACTGGCTTTTCTAACTTTTACATAGAGTATAGAACTTAGTCTCCTATTTGTTTCCAAATGTAATAAATTCGCCCTCGTTACGTGCTTGAAGTGATTGAGCTTATCAACTTTCTTTTCTTACTATCTTCGAAATGTCTTCCCCAAATTTCATGATACATTTTTAAACTGTTGCCAACGACGCAGATGGTGCGGTACTTACTTTTGCATGAAAGTGTGGGTAAAATGGATGAAGTCTATAAAAATGTTGCCTCTTTCCCCCCAAATGCAGCTATCACGTTTACACAAAAGCGTCAACATAAACAAAGTATATAAAACGTTCTCTTTTGTTTTTGTTTTTCGCCCTAAATTTTGTAATCTTCCAAAGTGAAGTCTACGCCAACAATTGATCCATCTGCCCGCTCGTGCATCTCTCTGAACTGTCACTTGGTTTGTCTCCCGGAAAAGGAAAAATCCTTAAAATCGATTTAGAAAAACTTATGTATACACATGTCGGCTGGTGTATTGACTTTTCTGCCAAATTAACTTTATCAACAACAAAAAAGATAAAAAGTTGTTGCTCCCCTCTTTTGCCTTCTGCCATAACAATCGACCTAAAATGAACACAAACTTATGACCAAGTTACAAAACAAGTACTTAAATTTAAGAACTGGCTCTGGTACTGCACTGCCATATTTATTGAGAGTGGAAAGGGGGGACAAACAGTTCTAAAGGACAAAACGTTAACATTGTTACTGATAATTGTCATTGTACGCTAGAACACAATCTATTGATGTTCAATATTTGTGTGTTTTCCCAGTAACAACAAAGTGTTTCATTTCCCCAAGGTTTCACTTTGAAGAATCCATTAAAAAGTTATAGATTTTTCGGGAAAATAAAAAGTCACTCCCATACAGTTCCTAAGCACGTGCTAACATAATTATCTAAATTGTGGAACGACAGCCACATACGGTTTAAAGTCACCGTGGATGGAGCGATGGAAATGAATAATGTAATTTAGCTTTGGCATTTAAAATAACCACATTTACGCATTCGCACTGGCGAGCGTCTGAAATTAATTTCCTTATGAATACAAACCTACCCAACTGCAATACTAAACCGAAATGTAGCGATGTATTTCAAGTAAGCAAATGCAAATAATTTCCAGAAAACAGTAAAAATGAAACACAAATACTTGAAGTTTTACTTTAACCACTTTATTTTAATGAAAACGAATGTGGTATCGGAAACCAAATTAGATACGCATTTGAATCCCTATCGAATAACAGAATCAAAGCTAAATACCATTTAAAGGAAGAGGGAAGGAAAAGGTAAGTGGTAAAACGAAACCTGTGGTAAGAAATGAGCTAGTAGGAGCTTCTATTCTTCAAGCTTATAATCCTTTGAGAATACTGCAATATTCCTCTAGATCTGAATTTAGTGCCATCTAAAATTACGTTTACGTTTAGTGAAAACTGATTTTATATTATATAAGAGTGCAGTAGATGAAAGGTAAAAGTCAAGGAATGTATAGGTTAAATTAGGCAACTCGTAACACCGGGTTGTTTATTTTCGGTTTTCGGCCATTCAAAAGAAAAAAAAATAAAATTTTCATCACTTCCAATAGCGCAATATATGCACATTTATCATTTCCAAAGGAACGCTTTTACACCGCTTCCAAATCTAAACAAACTTAGTAGTTCCTATTAAATTGAATTACATTTAAAGTTCTAATAATTTGCTTGGATTCGACAGCCACATAATCACGTATGAAGGATACACTGTTTTGTGATTTAATTTCGGTCTAAAACCCCTGATTCAAAAACAAAATTTCTCTGGTCAAATGAAAAATTGCAGCAAAATGACTACCTTTTCACTGTTATCATGACTCTCATAAAAATGTGAAGAGGACATATCATAAAAAACTGCTTCCTTCCTGTGACAAGCCTATGATAAATTCATTGGTGACCACACAAATGTTCACCACTTTGCTATATAGTACTTACTGACAAAAGAAATTTTTAATTTCAGCCTCTAAAGACTGATACTATGCCGGCTTTTGGGTGGCAACGCCAACGTACCTTTGTTGGTTTTCAACACTGTGGTGGGAATAACTACCTTTACCTTTTCACTGTTATAATGACTCTCATAAACATGTGAAGAGGACATATAAAAAACTGCTTCCTTCCTGTGACAAGCCTATGATAAATTCATTGGTGACCACGCAAATGCTCACCACTTTGCTATGTACTTATTGACGAAAGAAAACATTTTTAATTTAAGCTTCTAAAGACCCGGCTTCTATGCCGGGTTGGCAACGCCAACGTACCTTTGCTGGTTTCCAACACTGTGGTGGGAATAACTAACATTTTTGCATCATAGTATAATATTAATTGTAAAATCGAGTAGTAACAAAAAATACACAATTTTTCACTTTTGGAAATATTGAACATCTTGTGACGTGAAAATATATGTTTTTCTGATTTCAGTGTTGGACACCAATGAAAAAGCTACCAATACCGTTAAATTTGTTACGAGCAAAGAATCTCTCGTATAATGCTTGCTATAGAACCTATCTTAAGCTAACTTTGTAACTTATAAATTACCTGCCCTTTTATCAAATTATTGTGAGTGTTAATTAAATTAAAACTATTATAGAATAAACGATGCAAACACTGGTTGAGTGAAGATGCAGTTTTTCAACAAACGTTCCTTTTCTGAGCGATTTATTGACATATTGCAAAAAAAAAAAATTCTGAAGAAAACAAAGATTTTACATAGAAAAATGATCAAAATTTAAGTACTACAAATGCGAAGGGACGTTTTCAACTCGCGTATTTCTAAAATTGACCCAGTAGGAAAAAATTATCCATACAATTACTAAGCTCAACCTGAGATAAGTGGGTCTCATTCAGTATTTTTGCACTTATTTTTTTTTTTTTTTTTTTTTTTTGCAGTTCATTCGTTAACTAAAATCAATAAACTTTGACAATAAACGTTTGCAGGAAGAATTGTTCAATCAGTATGCATTTGTAAGGCATAAACATAATATTTGGTCGTGGTTGTAGTAAAATACTAGGAAAAAGTATGTACATCAATACAAAAATAGTTTTAAATCTACTTTTGCCAACATCAAATCTTCTATTTTCGACGCTCTTTCGCGGGTTTGTTCAATTTACCTAGTCCTGCCATATGTTCTGTTACAAATATAAAACGCGATAAAAAAAACAATATTCATATTGTATTCAAAATTATTTCATTTATTAGAAGACAATATTGGTTATGAAAAAAATTGTATTCACTCGAAATGGCCGCCTTTTGCTTTAACACAAGCTTTCAAACGGTGGGGAGTCTTGCAAGCCATATTCTCCAATTCTGACCACAAAGCATAATCCAGTGGATTGAGATCTGGACTCCCTAAGGGTCAATCTTCTGCTGCTATAAAGCCAGGAATATTGACTCTGAGCCACTCCTGCGTGGTTTTAGCTTTGTGCGCAGGAGCAGAGTCCTGTTGGAAGATCCATCTACGTCCATTGAAAAGGGTATTGGTCAAACCCTTCACAACACCCTCTAACACATCTTTTTGGTAAACTTTTGCACCAGTTTTTACGCCCTTTTCACAGAAATGGAGGGATGTGACACCATGGTGGGAGACCCCCCACCAAACCATTACGGAAGAGGGATGATGGCCACGTTGAACCCTTGGAACAACTTTTTTCGCTTCCTTAGATGAAGTGGCATAAATCTTGTAATTTTGTTTGTTGAAAACTTCTTCCACGGTAAAAATTTTCTCATCCGTAAACAGAATGTTTTCATGGCCATTGTCCGCGTGCCACTGCAAAAGTCGCTTGCATCTTTCCAGCCTAATTTTTTTTAGCTGAGGAGTTAGAAGATGCCCGGTGGACCAACGATAGGCTTTCATATGCAGATCATCCCGAATTAGCCTAGACATGGATCTGGTTGATATATCCAATTCCTTGGACATGATTTTCTGATTTCTATGGGAATTTCTCCGAATTCTTTCACGCACTGCCTTTACTACCGCACTCGTACGGACAACGCGCGGGCGACCACTTTTTGGCCTGTCTTCTACTCCAGACAATTCACCGAAGCGATCAATAGCACGATAAACGAACATTCTTGATATTCCGAGTGGTTTTAGCAACTCGAAAATTTGGCCAGCACTCTTTCCGCACTTATGCAACGCTATTACGCCGACTCGATTCTCTTTAACGCCCCACTCCATGTTAATAGATTGCAAACTGAAACCAATCTGACTAGTATTCTTCACTATTCAGTGCATGTGTTCTGAAAAAAAAGTTAACGGCTCTATTCCCGCAAGAAGTTTTGAACGATAAGCGCTGGAAATTGTGTAACAGAACATATGGCAGGACTATGTATGTAATAATTCGGATTCAATAACATGTTATTCTCTTAAAATTATTTCAATTTCAATCGTATCATTAGGGAGTTGGTGTATTATTATTGTGTTTTGCGTAAAATTCGAAATGAAAACAAATTAAGCTTTATAAATTTCATGCTTAGACGTCAAAATATAACTTTGCTATATATAAAAAAGTAAATTGTTCACTATTATTCTCTTTTCCAGATGGAGTGATAATCTGACAGTTTTGTATTCCAAAGTTGATTTCCATAGTTTTTGGAAAAACCCAGTTGTTGGCAGATGGTAGATTTTCGAAAATGAAATTCAACGTCTTTGAATTGTCAATTGATAAATAATTCCAAAATCATTGGTGTAATTGATCGCATTATATACGCTATCGTACATAAGATAAACTTTACATAATTTTAGTACTATTTTTTTTCTTTCCTTTTCGGATTAGACGTTCAACATGGAACTTTCAGCTTCCATATGAATTCACATCCGATGACATTCACCTACACATCCCACTCATGACTTCCTCAGTTTATGGGTTTAATAGAGATATGTAATATTTTCAAATAACGTTCATGCAACTAAGCATCATCATCGTAATCATCGACAACATTTTGACGTGATTTGCATTCAAATTTAAACAGAATTCAACCATTCTCCACCCTCTTCATCAAACCATGCCTTTAAAGTTGAAACATTGACAGAACTTTTGAATGCAGGCCACCGACAGCCACTGTTGATTTTCATATTTGCACATACAAGCACTGCACTACGGCGCAGTTAAAACTTCAATTCGCTTGCATCATCTACACATGTTGGATAGTAGATGGCGTTGTTGTTGCTATTTTTGCCAAGATGGCAACACCGAGCAGATGAGTTTTGGTGGTGGCATTGGCGATACCAAAGATGGCAAAGATGCCAGCGGTCGGGTTTAGTTAAGTGGTTTCATCATTTATGAAAATATTCTGAACAAATTTCAAAATACTTCCCGCACACTTACATGAGGCCCTTACATCGGAGGAAAGGACGACAGAAAGGGGTCTTCAAAGTTGAAGTTGAGTTCGTGGTTAGGGATGTGTGTTCGCAGAGTTGTTTAGCTGGAAACCATTATTTGGTATAAACAACGCAAAGTAAATTTATTTTAGAAATTTGCTCTTAATTGGCGAAATGTTGATTTGCTTCCAGAGGAGAATAAAGTTTTAACAAACAGCAACAACGCTGAAGACGTTTGAAGAGGACGGACAGATGAACGAACGACTGACCGACCCTTTTTGATGTTGCAAAAATTGCGGATTTTAATTAAGCAAATGAAAGAGAGGGAGCTATTTTAGTAAATTGTGATATTTTAAACGTCTCGAATGTTTGGTATAGAATTTAAATAGAATAATTCTGCGAACTAATTGAGAGTTAAATTGGACGAATGTTGAGCATAAAAAATTCTATTATATTTGTATTTATTCTCGCTAATTGCTAAAGTTGTCGGTGGTTGCGTCAGTGCTGGGGCTTCGTATTGCAAGAAATTGAAAGAGTCACCTTCAAATTTATGTTTTTATATGGGGCTAAAATAGGGATCTTTATGACTTTATTTTTACTGATTAGTTAATTCATGGAAGGGGGTAAAGGAAATTTCGAGTTATCACTCTCATCATGCCAAATAAAGCTCACAAATAGCGTTGAGGTTGCCGCAAGCAAAACAAATATTTGAAAAATTTACATATTTTTATTTTGTCTTTTATTTTATATTTACAAATATTTCGAATAAAAGAAAGTCAATCGTGTGCAATAAACAACTAAGTTTTATAACTGAGGTATCAAAAATATATTTTTACACTGATGTCTTCCCTAACAGTCAGTAATTTGCTATTGTTTGTAGCAAAGTAGCTACAGAATAGGGTACAACAGGATTTTCTCTAGTCGATTCAAGTGAAAACGGCAGTATATTTTAATATATGTCGGAATATTGATTGTATTTTATATATCTCCACTAAGTGAAATCAATTTTTCGATTTTTCCAAGTGCTTCAACGTTTGGGTATTATGGGCGTAAACACGGTCTTTGATGTAGGCCCACAAAAAAGTCCAACGGCTTTAAATCGCATGATTGTGGTGGCCAATTGGCATCGCCAAAATGTGAAATTACGCTTTCCTGGAGCTTCTCACGTCATAAAGCCAAAATTGGTCATATTACATGTCTGGCGGTACGGGCTTGTTGAAACCACATATCGTCCAGTTTATAATTTTCAATTTCAGGCCAAAAATAATCGGTTATCTTACGGCCATAGCGCTCTGAATTGACGGTAGTGGCCTATATCGCCTTCCAAGGTACTTCTCATATAAATTGATCGATTTCCCGAAATTCAGTTTCTTTTTTGTATCCCCTAATTCGTAGTAACTTAAAATTTTCTACACAATATTTTCTTATAATGCTTGGTAAAAACAAATACATTTGATTACCCATGAATGAGATATGGGAGAACTTCTCACACTCAGTGAGCTTACACGCATTCTGTTTCTAAACTCACTCAACTGGACCTACAGTTCAACGATCTCTATGTGATTACTTTTAGTGTTGAAATCACGTCAGAGTTTGATTACTCAACTATTCGAAGTTTTCGTCACACACATAGAGGTAACCACTGTTCAAATAACGATAGGTGGCTGTATGCGGAATTGAACCTGAAATCATGCGAACGATAGTCGCTTGTACTAATCATCACGTCACGGCCGGTCTTCGGTACCTAACATACAAATGGTCGATTTAACCCACATATTCTTAGAATCGCATTTTTTAGTACATGTCAAGCCGACACTCGGTTTTTCCTCTGTAATTTCTAATTAGTGTAGTTCAGTAAACTAGACTTTTGTCAATTTTATTTATATACTTGGGAATTTGGGAAACCTCGATCAACCAACTGTGTCTCTTCTAGCACCTCCAATACGAATAACTGACTTAACAC
The DNA here is from genome assembly GCA_019455685.1 of Philornis downsi. Lineage (NCBI taxonomy): Eukaryota > Metazoa > Arthropoda > Insecta > Diptera > Muscidae > Philornis > Philornis downsi. The sequence goes on from JAHXMU010000035.1 coordinate 3,301,007, forward strand.
ATTTAGCTAAATATTAACTAGATGTCTTCCAAGATAGACTCAGGTCCTACCACACTTCTTCTGGCAAAATCTGTATGGGACATAAATTTTGCAATTTATCGAAATTTTATTTTTCCTTTTAATTCCTAAAACGTAAATTGAAGTAACTTTGACTTTGGTCACATTTATTGCGTGCCAATGCTTTGCATTACATGTTCCTTTGGATGCCTCCCATACAATTTATATCACATCTTTCATTTAGTTGCAACAAATTCAAAATAATTTAGCACGCATCGGATATTTAGTGAACTTAGTTCTACGAATGAAATTGAACTGAATTGATATAAAAATAGGCTGAATTATCACAATCATGTGTTCCTCTTATTACTGAATGGAGGGTTATAATTTTATTTCTTTTATTGTACATTTATTCAAAGAGATATTATGGTAACAACGAATTACTACGCTACTTCTGGTGTTGGGTTTTTTTTAAAAGAAATTTATTTATAAATTTATATAGAAGAAAACAATTATTTTAATCTATTATATAATCACATCTTTTTCAATAACGTCTTTCCACCTCTCTGGCAGCTTTTTAATTCCTCTCTCTCAAAACTCGCATGGTTTTTCGAAAAAGGCGTTCAATTTTAATATTCACTTCCTGGTCGTTACGGAAATTTAAATGCATCAAGCAGTTGCTCAGACTATGAAATAGGTGATAGTCAGACGGGATGAGTTATGGGTAGTACGATGGTTGAGGTAAAATTTCCCACTCAAACTCTGACAGTTTCTGACAGGTCCGCAAGGCAGTGTGAGGGCGGGCGTTGTCTTGATGGGAGATGACGTCTCCCCGATTGGCGAACCTCGGCGGTTTTTCCTCCAATGCCGTTCTCAATATAGCGAATTGTGCGATATATTAGTCCGCATTAGTCATTTGATTTGTTGGAAAGCGCTCAAAAAAGAATAAAAATCGACTACATTAGCTTCCTGGGATGAAGGCTCGCATTGGAGGTGGATTGAGGTGGTTTATTTGGTTTCCCCCATGGTGAAGAGAGATTGAGGTACCCACACATCGAAGTTGCTCAAAAATCGAACTTTTTACAACCCCGTGAACGGTTGATACTGGTTGAATGGGGATTAATAATAATTAAATCTCTCACCTCCTCGCAAACAATTTGTTTTGGTCGTCAGTTACGGAAAAGTCGTCTGTAGAAAATTTGTTAAACCATTTGTGGCAAGTTCTTTCATTTGGTCGGTTTTCTTCATAGAATGACTTTATTTATTGGCTCGCTTCAGCAACCATTTTTCCTTTTCCGAAATATTACATCATAATATTCCTAAAATGCTCTTCTTTTTTCATTTTTTCTACTTTTTAAAACTTTTCTTTTTTTTAAACGTTATAGACACTCACGACTAGAACGGGAACACAAGTAATCAATAGTAAACAGTTTAGAGAAGGGGTGGGAGGAAGTTGTGCTAGTGTTTGAAGGAACTCTACGTCATGACAAGTGACGTATGGTGAACTAAAGAATTAACCCAACCAACTTTTCGAACAACTCGATATATGTCAGCTTATATTTGATTTTCTCTTTATTTCCAAGGTTTTCGACAATTTGTACGCGAAATTTTTATACGAGTAATTGTACCGAAGATTTTACAGAAGCTAACAATATAAGTTTTTACTAGTATATATAATTATAAATCAAAGGCTGTATTATAACCTGTACTTTTGTTGTCTCATATTTATACCTTCACCCCGAAAAACGAAGCTATGTATCATTTTACACGGCAAAAAATGTGTAACACTCAGAAGGAAGCGTTTAAAGTACATGGTAGCACACCAATCACAATACAATAAGAAATTCAAATAACTGTTTTTAATCAATGTATTTTATTTATTTTTTTTATTACATAGAAAATTTAGTTTTATTTCATATAACTATTTGGTTTTAAAGATGATAGACCGTAAATGACCTCTATGTTCATTCACGCATATGCGACGTCTGATCAGAAAATTATTCAATGCGGCTTGAAGGGGTTAAAGTCAAGATTGCCTCAATTATTGTTTTAATGGGCTGGTTGAACTTAGTCAAATTCTGTGGTTTCGCTTTGTACAACTCTTGCCTGATATAACCCCATAAAAAAGTGTAGTGCAGTTAGGTCAGACGTCTTTGGGGGCCAGCGGAAAGCTTTTCGTTAAAGATTCCCAATAACCGGTCTGACTAGGTGGGAAATTGCTCCATCTTGATAGAACCAAATGAACCAAATTGAAATGCATTGGCCTTCGCGCAGTTCTGGAAAAAAAACTCCTTTAATATCTTTAAATAACGATCCCCAATGACAATAGCAGGATTTGTGCGCCACCGTGTTAAAAATCTATTGAGCTATGTCCGTTTGTCTTCTCTAAATTTCGAAAGCCTTATATTTTCCCAGATGCTAGCTAGGTGTTGTAAATATATCGACCCACCTCTTCCGGTATCTCTCATACAAATTGACCGATTTTCCAAAATTCAGTTTCTTAACTGCAACTCCTCATCTTAAAATGCAACAACGCAAATTTGTCCATCGCATTGTGTCAGAACTATATAAATTTTAAAATAATAGCCTGCTTCGGCCTTACGGCTTCTGGCACCTTCTATATGTATACAAATGACCGATTTTATACGTACGTTCTTAAATTCTTAAGTTTAATCAGCCTAAATTTAGTTACATTTGGTACACATTCAGCGTTTACCAATATGTGATTTCAGAATGAAGATAAAACATTAACATTTTAGTTCCTCCCATAAAATTTGACCGATTTTTCGAAATTCAGTCAATCCTTTGTAATTTGTAATAGCCTCTATCTTTATCTATTACAAGTTTTTTTTTTTTTACAATTATTCACAATATCTGATAAAAAAATCAATCAAGCAAACAAGACTTTTCCGATACTTCCGATACAAATGAGCAACCATATATTCTTAATTATATATCTTCCAATCGACTACATTCAATTCGACCAAGTTTGCCATATATAGAGTGATTTTTTTATCGCAGTTTTTTTAAAAATTGAATAAAACACCCAAATTTGCATCACATATTAAATTTTTTTATTGGAAGCGATAAATTGGCCTATGCCATTTAAAGATAATTTCATGTAGATGTTGTCCGCGACTTCATTTCAAAATCTCCATTTGGAAAGTCCAATTTTTCGCCACTTTTTCGAGCATTTCAGCCTATATTCCACGAATAACACGTATTATGTTATCCCGTAAGGCTTCAATAGTGTTCGGCTTATCCACATAGAATAACGACTTGACATAACCCCACAAGAAATAATCAAGAGGCGTTAAATCGCAAGATCTTGGGGGCCAAATCGAGAGATAAGCTGCTCATCAAATCCATCCCTCAACACATCCATTGTTTCGCGAGCAATTTGGCATGTTGCACCGTCCTGATGAAACCAAATGTCAACCAAGTTGAACTCAGCAAATTGGTGCAAAAAAAAAACTTCCTTATGTCTGAGTAACACATGCCCCATCGCTGAGAACGGCGCCGAATTGACATTTCACGAACGTCATTAACACTGGTCGCTACGGCTGCAATATTTTCTTCGGTACGTACTCTACGCATGTGAGTCGATGGTTTTATGTCCAACAAAGTAAATTTGGTGAGAAATTTGGGGATAACAGCACGAGTTGTTGATTCAGCAGGTCGATTATGACGACCATAAAATAGTCGTATCAAACGATGCACATTTGTCACAGAGCACGAATTTTAATAATAAATTTCAACGATTTGCAATCATTGCTCGTTTGTTAGTCTTTCCATGATGAAATCGCAGAGTATGTACACTTTTCACTTTGACAGATGACGTTTGGATGTCATTGCCAACCAGTGCTGCCAACCTGAAAGACTTAAATCTTAAGAAATTACCCTTATTATGCGTTTAGCAATTTAAGTTCTGGGTACGAAAACTGCCAAGCTCATTCTGGTACGTTCCACAAAAATTAATAGATTTATCGATATGTGATTGTAATCCCGAAGTTAACTAAATCCTCATCAATTTGTTGCGTAATAATACTGAGTAAAATAAAAAAAATTGATAAAATGACCACGCCCTCGTCGGTACGTCCCACTATATTATATATTTTCCAAACGGAGACTTCAGAAAACTAAAATTTTGCATTTCTTTTTATTTCATTCTGCATATTTTTTGCAGCAACACAAAACGTCAAATGTCACAAAAGTCAGTTCACCTAACTGAAATTTCAATACTAGATTTTTCTTGGATTGCTTACGTTTCTTTTGTTTTTGTTATACTCTCAAACTTTCAATTGCATATCCACTGTTTCCTCTCACTTCTCTGTATGATGTTTTAACATCACCAGCTTCATATACTCGTAAACGTCGATACGTAAAACCTCGGTGTTATTTGAAGTTTTTATAGGATTTGGTAATAAATGCAGAAAAAATGTAGCCCTTCAAGATATAGTTTTATTCCACGGTCATACCGAACAAGAACTCTACGCACTACTACTGATAGGAAATATACATATTTCTGATCAAAAATATGAACACCGCTGAAGAAGCGTTTTTGGTGGCAAAATTAAAAAGGTGCTAAACATTTCAATACTGCAATACTATCCCCAAATGTTCTTAAAAAATAAGGAAATTCTATAATTATACTAAAACACCCCACAAAATGCAATATAAATGAGTCTCCCGTAAACGTATCGATAATTTTATCCTTAAGGATCAAACCAAGAGTCTACAGGAAAGTATATGAATACTGTATGTATCACCTACTATTAAATACAATATCCTCATACAATTGCTAATGTAATTTTGAATTTCTTCAAGTACTATTAATGGTAATGGATGTATTTTTCCCGTATAATCTTTTCTGCTTCAAATACTTCTTCTTTTGTAGTTACAAAAATGGTTTTGTGAGGGTCATTTTAAATTTTGAGTTATAAAATAAATAATAACATTTCAAATAGTTGTCGATGGGCCGAAAAAATACAGAACCACTAAAAGATAAATTTTTATGGAGGCTGTGTCTCTTGTTCGGTGGTTGCTTAGTATATTTGTGTACACAAGAAAATTAACTTGGAGTACCCTCAGCCCAAAACTGTGCATAATGTTCAAAAGTCAAAAGAAAATGTCTCCTGGATCCATTAAAAATTCATTGTATAATAATTGTATCGTAAATTAATTTGACGTTTCGTGTTAAATGTAAACATTAATATTTTCCTGAGCAAAAGACATGGAGAGTTTTTCAAATTTCAATTTTCTAATGATATCATAAATCATATTGTTTGGTACAAAATCAACGATTTTTTGTAGTCTTTCGGCGAATTTGTGTCAGACATACCAAACTGTTGACATTATCGAAGAAAATTATAGTACATAAAAACTATTAAAAGTTAATGCGTATGTTTAAAGTTCGTTCTAACAACAGAAATTTAAGCGAATAATAAACCGAAGAACAAAAATATAAAATATCGTTAAATTTATCATGTCTACAAAACAAAATTACTGAACACGTGAAAGATATATTGAGATGTCATAACACATGGCAAATATGACTTGAAAATATTGATCATTTATGTGTTTTGCAATACGGCATAGAAATATAATGTTATATAATCAATGACATTCAAATGCAAATCAATCTCAGGTGTTTAACATGGCTTTAATATCTTGGACTCACATAAATCTGGAGTTCAAGAAAACCTACAAAAGCATATGTGTGCATATGTATTTGTGTATCTGAATATTTTGTCTTTAACTAATAAAATTGAATCTCTCTGATAATAAGCTAACATATAAATTGACATATATAATCACTTAATATATATATAAGTATGTCAGTTATATATAGTAATGTAGATTTTATACAAAGAGTAAATATATTCAGTAAGGACCATAGGTTTTTGGATATTGCGTTTTTGATGGCAAAAATGTTATCAAGACATTTATGGCAAAAAATGATTACAGCGTCCTTATTTCTCATAGCTCATTGCGATTTTCCAGCTAAATACAAAGCAACAATGCAACTTCATTGCGATAAGATTTTTAACTGCTACATAAAACGATATGCTTTCGTAAGTTTATAAATAACATGACAGACAGATGTTCGTTAAAAAGTGATCGCGCTGTCAGTAGCCGTTTGGGTGCTATAGTAGCGTGAAATTGGTAGCTCATCGAGTGCATATCTCTATATTACCAAATACAAAGCAACAGTACAATTTCATTGCGATAAGCTTTTTAACGGCTACATAAAACGAAATGCTTTCGTAAGTTTATAAATAGCATAATAGACAGATGCCCGTTAAAAAGTGATCGCGCTGTCAGTAGCCGTTTGGTTGTTTCAGTAGTGTGAAATTGGTAACTCTTCGAGTGCTATGATTTCGACGAAACCTTTATTTCATTACAATGCTTGGATTGGTTGCAGCAGTGGTTCCTTTTAAGGTAGTTTTCGCACATATGCGGCGGTATCCCGAAGAGAAATTGATAAATGTTGGTTTTCAAATGCTCCGACGTTTAGGGAGACAAAATCGGTCGTGTTGTGTGGCTCGTGGCACCGTCTTTTTGAGACCGCATAACGTGCAGTTCATAATCTTCAATCGCTGGTAAAAAAAGTCGGTCATCATACAGCCATGGCGCCCTTAATTGACGGTAACGGTTCCTCCAGCGCCATATTCGAAAAAGTACGGCCCAATAACAATAATGTTGCGTGGGTTGGATTCTACATGCAAATCCAAATCTAAAATACGAAATAATGAGCCATGAGACAGACTCAATTCCTGAGAACGTCATGGAATCGACAAATTCGGATTAGCCGTCACACTTTCACTAAAAAAACGATATTTTTGGCAGTCGTCTATTGCGATGATGCACAGGTTTGTAACGCATTCAGCCTCTTTAAATTTCTTTATAATCTTGCCAATTCTTTGCACAGTAGGTCAATTATGATGATAATAATCACCCAGTAATGCACGAAAATTGCACACGTCTTTGGTTGTTAGATGATCCATATTCGTGAATGCTAAATCTTTCACCAAATAAATAACACTTCAAGTGACAGGTATTTAACAGCTAATAACGTTCCCAGACCGGTGTTTTTAAAACCGCTAAACGAATAACCCTATATATGAGCAAACGTCTACTGACGTCGTGCTCATTTTTTGGTAAGTGATATAGATTCTCATATATAATATACGTATATAATATAACGGTAGGCGCTCGTAGTGTTATCAACTTCATATATACACATATAGGGTGATTTTTTCAGATATAAGTTCTTCAGGTTGGCAGCACTAGTTGGTAATGGCGTCCAAACGTCATCTGTCAAAGTGAAAAGTGTACAGTACTCTGCCATTTCATCATGGAATGAGGAAAATACTCAATCCTCAATAAAAATCCGCTGTTTTATCGAAAAGTTGTGTTCAGCGATGAGGTGATGAACAGCCACATGCCATACATGAATTACCGATGCATCCCGAAAAAACGACAGTCTGGCGTAGTTTATGGGCTGGTGGCATCTTCGGTCTATTTTTCTTCAAAGACGACCGTGAGAGAAACGTTACCGTCAACGGCGAACGATATCGAGCCATGATACACGATTTTTTTTTGCCCCAATTGGCTGAGTTGAACTTGTTTGACATGTGGTTTCATCAGGACGGTGCAACATGTTGCATTGCTCGTGAAACAATGGATACGTTGAGGGATGAATTTGGTGAGCACCTTATCTTTCGATTTGGCCCCTAAGATCTTGCGATTTAGCGCCTCTTGATTATTTCTTGCGCGGTAATGTCAAGTCGTTAGTCCATGTGGACAAGCCGAACACTATTGAAGCTTTACAGGATAACATAACACGCGTTATTCGTGGAATACAGGCCGAAATGCTCGAAAAAGTAATGAAAAATTGGATCTTCCGAATGAACATTTTGAGATGAAGCCGCGGACAGCATTCACATGAAATTATCTTTAAAACTTAAATGGCAAAGACCAAATTATCGATTCCAATAAAAAAATTTAATATATATGAATGATGCAAATTTGAGTGTTTTATTCGATTTTTAAAAAAAAAACTATGATTAAAAAATCACCCTTTATATATAGGGAATTTAGTACAGTTAAATGAAAGATGTGAGTGTACACCAGTTAAAGTACACGTAGTTAATATTTTCCCCAGTTTACCGGGCTCAGCAATTTTATGCAGTTGTGGAAAATTTAAGTTGACGATGTCGACATTTAGCAAATACAGGAGAAAAATTAAACTTCGGTAAATTGACTAATTATGTGTGGGTGTTGGCAGGATGTTTAAGGCAATGTAGGTAAATTTCATTCTCACATTTAAGTTTATAAGACGTTTGTTGTATGCCAAGCTTCGTTGAGTACAGTGTAGCTATTTGAAAAATATGAAGCTGGTAGTGCATGGGTTAAGCGGAAGGGTCGGGTTTCCCAAATTTGACCAGACATTACGAAATAGTATTGAAAGCTAAGTTGAATTTCAGAAAATGCGTTAATTTCTATGCATGAAACTAGAATGGGCATAGCAACTGGATAAAATTTATGAATCTAAGTTTAATTGGTTATTGTTATGGAAAGTTCTAGTAAGATGAATAATCGGTTAATTTTTTTTTTTTTGCTTTTATCTTCGTCGAAGTTATTGCAGTCTACGAATGGGGAGTTACGGGAAATGGATTTTATTTCTGGAAAGTCGTTTATTTTGTGCAGAAGATACCATTGAAGGCGGATCAATTCAGCCTATTTACAATTCTCAGTTGCGATTTGGCAAAGTATTTGGCTGTGAATATTTTTGAAAAGTTTCATAAATACAAGCCAACCATCTAGCCAGTCAAACAAATTAACATCGCTCATTTGACTTAAAAATTCTTGAAATAAAGTTTTTCAAAAGATTTCTTCTGACCACTACATTACTGGCAAATGACATAAACTTTTATTTATTCGGGTAGAGATATAAATATATAGATTAAATTCGGTATTAATATGAGAGATCCCAAAAGAGCTACTGTTAGTAGGTCGATCTGTAAAAATTTTGCAAAGCAATGGAAAAAAATAATGAATTTACGAAAATCGATCAGTTTATATGGCAGATGACAAAAGGGACCTAACAAAATAGCCCACTTTCAGTCACCCGGTATGATTTGGCAAAGTAATCGGCTGTGCGTTATAAAAATTTACGATAACTGTCCACCAATCGATTTAAAATTCCATGAAACAAATGTGGTCAAAAGGTAGTTGGTATCTTAAATGCTTTCTGCTGGATATTATAATTTTGCCATTTTAAGTGATAAACATCATCATTCCTTCGGGTTGAGATATATAAAAGCAACACTCACCGACTTCCCAGTATATGTACATATTAGGTATGGAAATGTTTTCATTACTTTGAACTGCTTTTAGGTTTACCTCTGTATACCGGTAAATTGTAAATGTCGCATTTAAGCTTGCAGTTGTTGATTTAAATAAAGACTTTTGTTTCTCTCGAAGGATGGAGAAATACTGAAGCCCCCCAAATGGCGCGTGTAACTGCTTGACATTGCTCGATACTGATAACAACCAAAAGATATGAAATACTGTAAGAATCTTTTGACATAGGGAAGGAAATGCCAACATTAAGTTCATATGAACGCTAGAAGAAATCTTTTTCTATCTTTAAACATTTTGAAAAAAAACTTTTTGCGCTTGTGAAAACGCCTACACAAATGGAAGGAGTTATTTGAACAAGAGAATGGAAAAAAAACAGACATCTAACCGAGGGAGTTGACCGACCGATGATAAGGAAACGAATGTAAGAAACACAGAGCAAAACTGATGATGTTGCAATTTATAGTAAATCGAGAAATATGTGAATGCCCCCTACTCAGGTTGCACACACACGTATAGACATGTAAACAGACACATAGTGAAAGGAATACAAGGAGATTCACATATTTGTGGGTATGTGTGTTTAGGTATGGAGGATGGTACACGAATTTAAAACTGAGAAAAACAACTTGAAAAATGTTTGACTCAATAAAATGGAAAAAAGGAAAACTGTTGGAAATCTAGTATCTACGTAAAGTCTATGTATTCAGTTGTCTCTACTTGTGCTGCATATAGGTTGGTAATTGCCATCTTCCATGGTCACATGCTGTGACATCCCCTACATTCTTTGCCTCCCTTCTGTAATGCAGCATCATTTTGGGACTATCCCACTCACCACTAACAACTATACCAAAAGTTAGTCATTTCACAGTTGGATCACCAAAACCAATTCACTACGATCTCGTATTTGGATGTTGTTTCTGCTGCTGGTTATTTAGTGGTATTGTTTTACTACACAGAAAGTTTAAGAATTTGACATATGGTCTACAGTCAGCCAGATGACAACAATTCTAAAGATATATTTCGAATTTCAAATACAAACCCAATGGTGGTGCAGTCTTGACTGTCGATGTGCCACACTGCAGCAATGACCACAACAGTTTGGTTTGATGGAAATTACAAGCGGCAGCAGTCTGATTGTCAGATGAAGTTGTAGTAGAGCTTTTCAGTTGTTTGTAGCCATGAATTTAGGTGTAAATTAATGTAAGAGTAGTGCAACTTTTTTGAATTTTTCGAAAGTTAAGCGCCGATCAAGGCCCCCAATCTTGAGCCAATGAATAACGATTCCGTACAGTTCTTCAAACGGCTCAAAAATTTGAATATTTGAGTAAAACCAAAAATATTCGACAAAATGCTTAACTCGGCCCTAGCAAATTTTTGAGTTAAGTGCAAATTTTTCATAAAGGCAAAAAATTATTTCGGTGCCCTGGTCTCAGTTTGATGGATTTTGTATAATTACTAGCCGACCCGGCAAACGTTGCTTTGCCTTTAAATTTTATTTTTATTGGAAATGTTTCAATGTTAAACAAAATTCTGTTTAAATACCGTTAGCAGGAGCAGAAATAATTGCTTTTTAATTTGTGGTTTGTATAGGAGGTACCACTCCCCATTGTCCAATTCCGCCCATATTTGCAGCAGCACTTAAGATATGTACACCAAACCGATGTACCAAATTTTGTTTAAATACCGTAAACAGAAACAGAAATATTGGATATTTAATTTATGGTTTGTATGGGAGGTACCACGCCCCATTGTCCAATCCCGCCCATATTTGCAGTAGCACTTAAGATATGTACACCAAACCTATGCACCAAATTTTGTTCAAATACCGTAAGCAGGAGCAGAAATATTGGATATTTAATTTATGGTTTATATGGGAGGTACCACGCTCCTTTGTCCAATTGGACCGAATTGTAAATCTAAACCATCCCGGGCACCACCCAGACGCATATACAAAAATTTATGCAAAGCGGTCCAGCCGTTCTGGAGTTTCAAGCATCGGAACAAACCACGATTCATTTTTATATATGTAGAAGATATGGGAGGCACCACGCCCCATTGTCCAATCCCGCCTATATTTGCAGCAGCACTTAAGATATGTACACCAAACCTACGCACCAAATTTGGTTCAAATACCGTAAACAGGAGCAGAAATATTGGATATTTAATTTATGGTTTATACGGGAGGTACCACGCCCCTTTGTCCAATTGGACCGAATTGTAAATCTAAACCATCCCGGGCACCACCCAGACGCATATACAAAAATTTATGGAAAGCGGTCCAGCCGTTATGGAGTTTTAAGCATAGGAACAAACCACGATTCATTTTTATATATATAGATATGGGAGGTACCACGCCCCATTGTCCAATCCCGCTTATATTTGCAGCAGCACTTAAGATATGTACACCAAACCGATGTACCAAATTTTGTTCAAATACCGTAAAGAGGAGCAGAAATATTGGATATTTAATTTATGGTTTGTATGGGAGGTACCATGCCCCTTTGTCCAATTGGACCGAATTGTAAATCTAAACCATCCGGAGTTTTAAGCATCGGAACAAACCACGATTCATTTTTATATATATAGATTACAGTCAAATGTAAAATGTTTGTGATTTTAATGAAATATATATTTTTTTCACTATGTCAATTTAATGTAATATTTTTCCTAAAACTATAAACATTTTTTTATTGGCTCGGGAAACTTTCTGAGAAATCTACATTTTTGTTCCGAGTAGGCGTTTATCCCTCATTTACATGAAATTCTCACAAGTTTTACAATGTTAACAATTTAAGAAGTCATATCTGAAGAACGGCTAGAGAAATATAGACAAGATTTTGCACATAAACTATGAGTAAAAAAGAAAAAGTGTACTTTTCCAAATAAACCGATTGTCTTCAATATGTATCAATATGATACTATCGTCCACACAATTGACGTATGATATATTAGGCTATAAATGGGGAATGAGGAACATGACGCCACCTATGTAAAACAAAGATTTACACGAACATAGCATATAAATTATTAGAGATATGATGTAAGATTTGCCTCACATGCAGTAGGTTCGACGGTCCTTTGTAAGAAAATGATATAAAAACTTTCGCGATAGAGCAAATTTCACAAACAAATTCTGTACTACGTTTTAGAGCGAGTCTGATTACATTGAGACCACGATAAATAAGTTTGATAATGCCTATTGTACTCAGGCTCTGTTTTAGGTGTTGAGCGTTTGCTAAATTAAGGTCACACAATTTGAAATAGATAGCATTACAATATCCCTTTTGGTGCCTCGAATACCAATTTGCCGATTTTCGAAATTCAATCTTTGCTCTGTAATTTCTAATTAATAAGTCGCAATAGTCTGCCAATTGTATGGGCTTAAATTTTTTTCTAGAACCTGAACTTGAGAACGTTCTAGTTCGCTCCATGCAAATGGCCAATTTAATTCAGGTATTCTTTGCCGCATAACTTTCAAGCAGTTGTATTGAATTCATATTGGGGTAAATCATGCATTTCATAAATTTTGATCTGAGAATGATAATGAATGGCATTTCTACACCTATTCTGGTGTCCCTCATTCAAATTAACCAAATAATCAAAATGTTATTTGCCCCTTGTAATCCCTTATCCCCAGACTACAGTAGTCTGAATATTTGTCAATTCTATTACATTACAATGCGTAATAAAATTCGGAAATATCGACCGGATTATTACGTCCTTTCTGGTATCTCCCATACAAATTACTTAGTTGAGTCTAAATATCTGTCGTACTAAATGCAGTACAATTTAGTATGCGTCAGCATCTTCCTATACTTACTTTTGCGAGTGAAAGGGCATCGATACGCCCACTACATTTTGCCGAGTCCATAATCCAATATGATTTCATAGGGTAGCACTTCATTTTGGTATAATTTTTATTGATTGTTATTAGTTTATTCACAGCAATACTTGGCTGCGTTCCTTCCGGAACTACTTAGACTTTTCACAAAAGAACGTTGGAAGTAGATACGAATATATGTAAATTAGTTCGCGTGACAGAAATTTCTATACTCTTTTAAGAGATTTTCGATTGAAGGTGTAAAACCACGGCTTCTTGGATGATTTTTAGTTGAAGTTGAAGGATAATTCTTCGGGACTGTATCACAAATAATGTAGGATAATACAAGTACTATGTTCATTATTGCTAAAACTAATGCTTACTCCAAAATTTAGCACTGTATTTTTACCCAATTTACATAGAGATATAAAAGGTGACAAACATTTTGTAAATACCAAAGCTTACCCCCGAATTTATTCCAGGAATTAATGGAGGGTTCCTAAGGTATTCCGCACAAAGTACTGGAGCGAGGCGTCAATGTTATGTTTGTTAAGAACATCTCAGAATATTGGACAGAAATAGTTCTTTTTCGAATTTTCTTTTAAGATCTAATTCGAAATAACCAGATCCAATTTAGTTAAATTGAAATTCCACTTCTTACAGCTAGTGGCAGAATGTGTGTCTGTAAGAATATGAAAAATTAACAAATGTGTTTTGACATAACTTCAATTTTTCAAAGGTTTCTTAAAAGTGAAAAATTATAGACAAAATTTAGAAATCTGAATAAATTTTAGAGAGCAAAACTATGCTTTCTTTATGATTTGATATCAAATAGCGCCTGTTATTCGCAATTTCTTGCTGAATGTTATTACGTAAACGAAAATTCCAGTCAGATGATATGATTTACAAATACCTTCACCCAAAAGCGGAAGGATGAGCGATTTTTGTTAAGCAAGCGCACAGTGTGTTAATAATGCTCGTTAGCTCAGATACTTTGCATATAAAGTAATCAATATGTAGAAAATAAGAATGATTTAAACTGAACAAAACTTTTATAAATATAGAAATCGTGTAAAGGCAATAATGAGAATGCAAAGGACCAATAACTTCAAACGTTTTTTTTTTTTCTTTTTTTTGAATTTTCAGCTGCATTTTCAAAAGATAGCTCTTATAAGGGATTTGATCTGTTGGATGTGAATTAACAATTAAGAATATCTTCATTTCAATTTCTAAAATATATTACTCCCATCTATTACGTTTTAGAAATCACATTCTAAGGCATCTGCACTCCGGAATTTTGACTGATATTACTGAGGTACGTTCAGTTATATGTCGAGTTAAATCTGGTACAATATTGGCAAGGATGCAATTCCACTGAAATTCATAAATATTTTTTCCGATAATTTCTAATCTTATAGCTTATATTTTTAATACAATTCTAACCTTTTCAATCGTACCAAAAGTATGCACTTGCTCCAGATTGGTACCAGTTCCGGAAATTAGGAGCCCTCCGAATTGTTCCAATTATCGTCCAATAAGTATACTTCCTGCTCTCTCAAAAATTTTGGAAGCAATTGCCAATGATCAATTATCTGATTATATGTTACATAATGCGCTTCTTCTAGACTATCAATCAGGACATAGTACAGGGTTGCCCATATTCGACGGACCCATCTGGCAACGCC
>JAHXMU010000035.1:3320877-3361465 GCA_019455685.1 Philornis downsi
AAATGAAATGAAATGAAATGAAATGAAATGAAATGAAATGAAATGAAATGAAATGAAATGAAATGAAATGAAATGAAATAAAATAAAATAAAATAAAATAAAATAAAATAAAATAAAATAAAATAAAATAAAATAAAATAAAATAAAATGAAATAAAATGAAATTAAATGAAATTAAATGAAATTAAATTAGACATGCAGTACATTTTCATTAGTAAAACTGTGTTAAAAATGTTTAATGCGTCGTAACTGAATTTAATGCAATTGATTGAAGGATACAAATTTACGAACATACGTATGGTGTAATTTAGGTAATTTGTATAGGAGTTCCCAGGAAACGCGTGGTTATCATTTTGGTTTTTTTTTTTTTTTTTTTAATTTGAGAGTGCAATACAATTGGCAGAAATGTAAACTATTGCAAACTACGAGTTAAGGATTTCAAGGGAGAAATTAAATTTGTGGCCCATTTCCATTCTCAGAACTTAGCTCAGCAAATGCTTGATATGTGCAAAATTTGACTCAATTCAGCGCAACTACTTGAACAGGGTTATTTGGTCGATTTAGGTTATTGCAGCATACTAATTAAAAATTACAGACAAAAGACTACTTTTCGGAAAATCAGACAATTTATACGGGACACATCAGAAGAATGAGGAGATGTGACCCATTTTCATTTTCCGAGTTTTCAATAGCAAACGCTTAACGTGAAGCAAATCTGACTAAATTTAGTGTAACCAAATAAAATTTATGAACTGTTCAATATACGGGCCAAATCGGTCATTTACTTGGGAGGCACCAGAAGGGAGTTAATAAATTATTATTTTTTTTTTAATTATGAAAAAAAGCTAAGCTTGTACACAATGTTGAGAAAATCGGTCAAATTGTATGGGAAATACCAGAAGGTTAGCTCGATATAGCTCATTTGAAATTTGCGGCTACCATCTGGTAAAATTTTAGACAGAGGCAATTTTGAGGAAATTTCGTTAGGATTTATTATGCCTGCTAAAGAGCCAGACAGACGCACATCGCCCAATTGACTTAAAAACCCTGAAAACATTTGGTCAAAAGACACTAAAATGTACTTTAAATGCTTCCTTTAGGGTGTTATATTTATGGAATCGGATTCTGGAGAGCAAACTTATGCATTCCCTTTGGATAATTCTAAAAAGCGCTTGTCATCCGGAATATCGTGCTCAGTGTCATTATTAGAAATAATTGTTAATATTAATATATCCCAGTGATCGTAACAAAATTTTCTAAAATTATAGGCAAATTGATATTCCTTCATTATATTTGCCTAATTTGAATTCCGAGATTTTTAATGTTTCGATGCGGTGTAATGAAAAGTGAAGTGCGTGTGCACTTCCACTGCTATCCATGTTCCTGAAACGTGATTTCTTCGCTACACATATGTACATATTTTAGAGTTTGTAAGTTGGAAAATACACTGTTCCGGCAAAATTGAAAAACACGTAAAATTATACTTAATCATAAGAAAAAGAAAACCTAACAAGGGATATCCTATATTATGTAGAAAAATCTGAGATTCTGGAAAATATACACATACGCACATACGACTGTACCCATTTGCATAATTATAACAAAAGATAAATGAAACAAAAATCTCAAAAATAACCGCAGAAAATAACGAAAACAACATGCAAATTAATATGAAACAGGAAGAAGAGAGTATTCTTATACTTTGCAGAATATTTACCTTAAAGCAAAATTAAACACCAACAACCACAATAAAACAACATGAGGAGGATGCTGATGATGAAGAGGAGAAGCAGGTTATTTAATGGAGATGAAGGCGATGCCAGCACCACCGCATACCATGTACTACATTTGCACTTGCGGAAGAACTTAACTGAATAACCAGAAAAATAAAACAATACACAACAAGAAATATGTAAATTTTGTTAACTAAATATGAATACCATCAGATGTTGCCGTTGTTTGCGGATGTTGTTGGTGCCAGCGCAGTTGATGTCGATGTTAGTGCCGTAGTAGACCCTTTGGCTAATGTTTCCCATACCGAGCCGGACAAGTTGCTACAGCAGCAACGGACGGCAGCAACATTCCCGCCCATTGCAAATGACAGAAGAACCGAGGACAACATGCTGAGATCTATGAATTCCTAAGCTCTAGTTAAATGTTTCATAAACTGTCCTCCCTACCATTTCAGTACATGTCGCAGGAACTGGTAGAGACGTACGAGTATATGAGCGAGCTATTGTTTGGTTATGAGAGCAGTATGGCAATTTTATCAACTATTTGATTTATAGTACGCAGGTTTATATTAGATAATGACTACAAAATTGTTAATCAATTAATGCTTGCTGAGCACTCGGAATTTTGTGCTCACTATACCAATTGTATATTTCAAACTAATGTTTTCCGAATGCTTTCAGTCAAATCTTTGAAATTTCACTTTACACATTGCAATATATATGAACTCCTCTTTTATAAGATATTTTACTTTCTATATAAAATAAAAGGACGGGAGCACAATTTGACGTGCGCTATATTGTAATCGGTCAAGACTGACATAAGTTTGTGATACAAACTGCACAACTATAAAGCATTTAAGTTAATACAAATCCAGATGAAAGAATGAAGCTGTATAATATTGGATGCTGCGAAATGTAATAATCAAAAGCAAGCTCGATGTTTCTTTTGACCAAATGTATTTCGGAACCCTCTAAGACGACTGAGCGATTTCTGACTTTTTGAATGATTGGCAAACATGCAGACACGACAGCTGTCTAAATCGTAAGTTTCCATGAAACGTGTTAAAACTAGATATGGCGTAATACGGGGTAGCGCACCAACTGTGCTACTATTAAATATTTAAATAACTTTGTTCTTTAATCAATGTTTTTCATTTATTTGTTTATTTATTTACTTTTTTATTGTATAAAAAATTTCATTTTATTTTATACAGGGTGTCCGTCGGGAAGGTATACTACTTTGGTTGTTTATAATTTTTGATTAAATGAAAGAGAATGGATCTTACATTGATAAATGTTCTATTTAATGTCGGCAATTATGTATGGAATACAATATCAGATAAATGTCCGCCTCCGTTAGTCTCACAAATGCGAACCCTTTTGAGCACATTTTCACTACATTATCACACATTTCACGCGGTATTTCATTAATTTCATCACGAATATTTTGCTTGAGTTGCTCAAGCATTTCTAGTTTGTTTGCATAAACCTTGCTTTTCAGATATCCCCACAAAAAGAAGTCTGGAACAGTCAAATCAGGTGACCGTGGAGGCCAATCAACATCACCATTTCTTGAAATAACTTGTTGTGGAAAGAGGTCTCGCAGTAATTCCATTGTAATCCTGGCTGTATGCGATGTGGCACCGTCTTGTTGATACCACATGTTAATCAAGCCCAAAGCATGCAGTTGTGGCGTTAAAAAATTTCAATCATATCACGATATCGCTCCCCATTGACAGTTACCGTTACACCGTTTTTAGTTTCAAAGAAGTAAGATCCAATGATTCCTCCTCACCAAATTGCACACCAGACTGTCACTTTTAATGGATGCAAAGGTGACTGATGAATAATTTGAGGGTTTTCCATTGCCCAGAACCGACTATTCTGTTTATTCACATATCCAGTCAAATGAAAATGTGCCTCGATACTTATTATGATTTTTTTCATGAAAATCGGGGTTGTCATGGGCGAGCTGTAACATCGTATTGGCGTATGGCGGCGTAAATAGTCTTGTGGGAGAAGCTCTTGTATCAACTGAGTCTTAAATGGAAACAAATGCAAATCCTTGTGCAAAATTGTGGGCAAAGTTGTTCTTTGAAGACCGAGGTCCTCAGCACGGCGCCGAATTGAGGTTGATGGATTATTTTGAACACTTTCTTGAGCAGCAGTAACGTTTTCAGCCGATCTTGCAGTACATTGTGGTCCATGCTTAACCCTATCAGCTACAGACCCTTTTTCTTCGGAATCGTTCACTACACGATAAATAGTGCGTCTTGTTGGCAAGTTGTTTCTCCCAAAAATTTCACGTAACTTTCTCATCGTCACATTAATCGATGATTGATTTTGATAAAATGTTTTAACTATTAAAACACGTTGGTTTATCGAACATTTTCCAGAATAAAGTTGCCACATTTCTACTTCACGACTGCCAAATATGAACTATCAAGGCTAATGTTTACCAAAATGGCAGCAAAATAAAGTAATATACCTTCTCGACGCGCACCCTGTACATTAATTGGTTTTAAAGACGATAGACCGTAAATGATCTCCATGCTAATTCATGCATATGCGACAACTTATCAGAAAATTTTTCATTGAGCCCTGAAGGGTCGAAATCGAGATCACCAATTGTTGTTTGTATGGACTGCTTCAACTCAGTTAAATTCCTTGCTTTCGTTTTGTACATCTCTTCTTTGGCATAACTCCATAGAAATCAGTCCGGTGCAGTCAGATCAGTTAACCGATTTTGCAAAATCCAATTTTTTCCCTGTAACTTCTAATTCGTGCATTATTAACTCTTCGAAAAAACACTATACTGACTATACCGACGTTTGTATGTGGGCTTTTGGTGTCAATCGCATTCCGACTGCTGTATTTTAAGGGTCCGCAACAGAGGGAAATGTTCAGTCTTTATAATGTTTACTCTACTAAGATTTCTCACTGCAAGAAATAAATTAAAGATATGTGAATATAACTTTCAATTCTTGAGTTTATAGTCTACCTATACTCCACTTATCATATTATCCTCGTATTTTTCCATTTCGCCACTTGAGTCATTGCCATGTAGCAACAATCTTTTCGCATGTCACACAAGTAAACCTTTTACACATTTTGTGTCAACATTCGTGGGCTTTGAGGATATGGAAATGGGGTTTATTGGTTTCTGACTTCCTAAAATGCTGATTTTCCATTTACTTTATTTAGCGATATTTAGCAGACATTGAAAGCCACGACAGCAACCAAGCTGTTTTATATATTCAAATAGCACAAGACTTCCGAAATCAATGGCCATATGGTAGGAATATTTTGCTAAAACTTTAGATTTTAGCCCTTTTTGTGCGTGTTGAGATTAACAAAATAGAGCAGCAATTGGTTCGAGGCAAATTCCACAGAGTGCGGAGAGGATTCGTGTTACACTGCTCCGAAAAGTGTAAAATGTTTGGCCTGCGGGATGTCATTCACAATGTAACAAGGATCACAAATATGTTCTGGTGTTGCAAATAGTTTCGAAGAAATTTTAAAAAGTTTAAATTGATTGAATGTTTTGAGCCTGAAGTTAAATTATAAAATTTTTTTGACAATGAAAACAGATTTTTGGCAAGTAGAAATGTTCTGTATTTAAAATTCACCAATAGAGAGGGTAATTTTAAAGCGACCGATAAGTCCATTGGAACAAATTAAATTTTATGTACTTCACAGTAATCAATTTGTGATTTGTACAACAACCGGAGACCAAAATGTGCGTTTTTTTGCAATATTTAGAAGAAATATAACAGAACTCGTTAACCAAGTTAATGTAAATTCCTTATACAAAAAAGGTATACTTTTGAATCTACGGTAACCGGTTCAATTTTAACAGATTGTAATTAAATTGCGTTAAAAAAGCCTTGAAACTACTTTGAAATTGTAATAATCTCTTGTGAATTCTTGCCACTGCAGATGCATTCCGAATATTATTTAAGAGTCCTTTCAATAGATTTTCATAATCCACTGCTGTTTAGCACTCTTCTATAAGTCTTTATAATAGTGGTAGATTTCGACCACTTTTTCGTACATTTCGGGCAGTATCTCGGCAATAACTTGACAAATGTTGGTTTTCAAATTCTCCAACCTTTTGGGATTATCCGCGTAAGCATGATCTTTGACATAGCCCCACAAAAAAGTCTAACTGTGTCAAATCGTATGATCTTGGTAGCCAATTGATGTCACAAAGCGTGAAATTACGCTTTCTGGAAACTTCTCATGCAATAAACACAAACTGGGTCGTGTTGAATCACGCTTGAATCACCACATTTGTAGTAAGTTTTAACAATTTTTGAGTGTTCTTCGGTTATTAAAAGATTCATATTCATAAATGACAAATCCATCACCAAATAAATAACACTTCAGATGACAGGTACTTAGCAGCTGACAGCCTTGCCAGACCGGCGTTTTTTAACCATTGAGTGGATAGCCATATACATGCGAAATTTTAACCGATATAGGAGAACATTTATATGAAGCTTGTCTGAGTAGTATCTAATGCGAGAGGAGCTAACGGCTATAACTGGTTGTGCTAACGAAAATGCGCAAAATTTTCTTTCGAAAAAATTACTTCAACAATTGCCAAATTTTTGAAGATATAAAGTTGAGAATATATTAGATAAATAGATAATTTGTATAAAATATACCAGAGATAGCGCAGCTCCCTGGCCAAATTTTGAAGAGAATTTCAAAACAATAAACCGGAGGAAAATAAAATCAACTGCAGCCTACTAATTGCACATTAATCACGAAGGAAATATTGAAATCCGGCAAATCGATTATTTTGTGTAGGAAATAGCAGAAGTGGACTAAGAAAGGTCTACTTATGTTTAGCTTGTACCAAAACTTGACTGCGAGAGCAATTTCCAAACTAGCCTACCTAACAAAGAACACTCAAACAAGTTGGAAAACATTTTCTTTATTCCTCAACATAATCTCCTTTTAGCCCGATACCCTGTTTCAGCGATATGCAATACCCTGTTTTTGGTACACCTTGTTTGGTGTAAGAACTATCAAAATAGCCATCAAATTATTGATTATTGTTTGCAAATCTTTTACCACCGAGCCATTTTTTCAAGTTTGGAAATAGGAAATAGTTCAAGGGAGCTAAATCTTGCGATTAAGGTGTGTAATGAAACAATTCAAATTTTAATTCATTAATTTTTGCCACCTCAATGATGGAGGTGTGAACCTGAGCATTGGCTGGATGAAACAACAATTTATTTTCCACCAAATGCGGCCTTTTTTCATAATTTCATCACCTAAACGCTGCAATAAATTAGCATAATATTCGCGTTGATGGCTTTTCCTTTCTGAAGAAAACACAATAAAAATAATCCCATGTGCATTCCAAAAAACAACGCCATGACCTTAATTAACGATGAAGCCATCTGCACCTTCTTTAGACACGATTCTCCCACTTCAGCCTATTGCTTTGATTGTGGCTTTCTCAGGTCTCTGGTGTAAAATAGTGAACCAATGTCTCATCTATGGTTATAAATCGATGCAAAAATTCGTCTTTATTCCGAGGAATCATCGTCAAACACTCTGCTGAAACTTCCTCACAACTCTGTTTTTGCCCTATCGAAAGCAATCGCGGCACCCACCTTGCACACAGCTTTCTCATCTTCGAATCATTTTTCTATCATTTCAGTGTGCTCACTCACCTTCAGCCGAAGAAAAATCTAATATCCCAAAATCAATCAATTTGTATTGGCAGTCAATATGCGATGTATAACACTTTTTGAAATTCCTATCATTTCAGTTAGCTCATGCACCTTCAGCTGAAGAAAAATCTAATTTCCGAAAATCAATCAATTTGTATTGGCGGTATCAGAACAGGTTCACACCGATATAGCACATTTGCAATCGCCACAACAAGCCAAAAAGCTGTGGCAACTTTTAAGAAGTTTAACTCAGTTATCATGCTTACCATCCAACAACATAGATGGACATTGCTTAGTAGATCAAATAAGTCTGCAACCCATTGGGTCAAAATGTCCTTAATACTTTGCACGCTTCCCTCTGGGTGTTACATTTTTGCCGTATCAAATGATATATAACTTCATTAATGGTGGTGGTTTATTTGATTCTATCTATGACAGTATCATATTATGTGTATCAAATCTTCTCCCCATATCGAAAGCAACTCACTAAATGTAGTAGTTTGAAGGTGTGAGTTGTATGGATGGTGTGTTTTGTCAGGACCTAATGATCCTTTTCTGAGCGACGTAACTATACTGCCAAAAATTTCATGATAATCGCTCGAGTACTCTACCAAAAATGGGGCAAACCTACAAATATTCAATCGGCATGAAAGAATGAACTCATAACGCCATTTTGCAATTAAGTTCTTACAGGGGAGAATCGTAATATATGTGAAAATTTTTGCTGAAATCCGTTCAATATTTCTTGTTTGCAAAATACTCGTATATCATCAGACATGGCTGTTTTGAATCAGGACGTGTCTCAGTGTCAACCTTTGTAAGTTCCGTTGAGACTATCATTTATATTTTTGACAGTCACTCTCGGTAGTATTAAAACAATGCACGAATTTGCAGTACAAATGATATAGTGGAAAACAATTCATCTGTTTACGATTTCTGATTCCAGATAGTAGCCAAGATACGAATCGGATTAACACCAAAATTATACTTAATGTCATGTCTGAGGTCGCAATTTCATTAACACGAAGGCTGCATACCCAATGAATCCCTTTAATTTCCGAAATATAGAAAATCATCAATTTAAACTACAAATTTCCTATAACAAATTTCACTTCTCAAAGCAAAAGCTAATAGATTTTTTTTACCAGCTACAATTACAAGAAAATGCTGTCTGTGTTGAAACTTTTGTCTTGTGACGTAGATGCAAACAGCCTTTTAATCATTTCTGTCCACAAATGCATGGCTTGTAAACCTCTACACAGAATTTAAAATTTTGTACTCCCTCATCGATGTAGAAATATTTCCAACCTTATTGAAACTTGAAAGTGCTCCATCAAATTTTATTATATTTAACGCCTATTGTACAGCTGTCGGAAATACTGTATGTGCCAATCAATCTCAAACTGGGGCAGAATATTAAATTAACATTATCCTACTATAGTTTACAAAATCTCCCTCTCCCCAAGAACTTAGGCAGCGAATGAAAGAAGAGAACTAATTTTGACTGCCGTCAAAGGAATAAAAAACAAATTGAAGGAAAGATTACAGAGAAACTTTTTCTTTTTGGTTCCACATAAAATGAACAATCGTTTTATTTTCTCTCACACCATTGTTTGAAGACAATTTCTTGAGGATTCCGTTTTGTCAGCTTTAGCTAAATGTCAATCCTCCATATTTCACCAGCACTTTTGTGTTACCACCATCCAAGAGAATCTTAACAATGCTGGTGAAATGTTTGAAATAAAGAACCCGTGAAGAATAAGAAGAAACTTCTTCGTTCATTTCCCGTAAAGACAAAGTTTAAAATAAAAATTCAAAATGATGTA
Source organism: Philornis downsi (assembly GCA_019455685.1). Taxonomy (NCBI): domain Eukaryota; kingdom Metazoa; phylum Arthropoda; class Insecta; order Diptera; family Muscidae; genus Philornis; species Philornis downsi. The sequence goes on from JAHXMU010000035.1 coordinate 3,330,126, forward strand.
CTACAGATTTTCATGTCAGAACAACCGATGAACAACAAACAGCAGCAGACAGCAATTCAACATTCATGTCGGCAGCAGCAGAATGGGTAGCACTAACAAAGGTTGTGGCATTTGCAACATGGCCCTTATTTTGGAAGAGCAAAGGAAAAAAAAACCTTGTTGAACATTACCACGAACGACAACAACAGAAACAGTTCTAAAATTGGTGTAGCAACAGCAGTTGTCGTAGGTAGATAGGTTGTAATGGCAACAAAAAATACGTGTCGCCAATATCGTAAGTGTTGTTCGGACAACTATAAAAGTTGCATTAGGCAGGCTAGGGCTGGAGTTTAAAGTTATTATCAATAGATTTTCTAAAAAAAAGAAAGCAATAGTATTTAATTTTAGATTTGTTTCACCCATTAGCAACAAACAATAAATCAGCGTTATATTTTCAAGATAATAAACTGAAAGCAAAATGAGAATCAAATGCGGCTGTCAATTATACAATTTTATACAACACCGAGCTTTCTATTTACTTTTCATAAATTTTCTTTGATAATGCATAATACATAACCAGATGGTATCAACGCGATGCCAAAACTAGCCACAAAAAAGTTGTTAACATTTTTCTTTATTTTGCAACACAATCTCGTTTTAGCTCGTTACATTTTTTCCAGCGATATTAATAGCTTCTATGCCATATTTTTACTAAGAACTCTCAAACTCCTTAAAATAGTAATCAACTGCAGAGTCCATCTCTTAATTTTTGGCAAATCTTCTATCACTGAGATTTTTTTCAATTTGGAAATAGCAAATACACTGAGGGAACTAAATCTAGTGAATAATACGGGCAATAAAGCAACTTGAAATTTAATTAATTAGTTTTGGTCATCACAATAGTGAATGTGGGAACTGGAGATGAATCAGCACTTTAATTGTCGCCAAACGCGCCCTTTTTCCTATATGTCATTCATTCATCACTAAAACGCTGCAATAAATTACCATAATATTCGGCATTGATGCCGTTTTCCTTTGTGAAGACAATCAATAAATGTAATCTCATGTACATCTCAAAGAAAAAGACGCTATGACTTTGCCTGCACATGAAACCGTATCCGCCTCTTTTGGATTTGGATTCTCCCGTTCCCATTCACTGCTTTGATTGTTGCTTCGTCTCAGGTGTGAAGAGGTCGATCCACAACCACTCTAATCCATGTTTATAAATCGACGCAAAATGTCGGCTTAATTGTGGTGAAACCTTACCAAACACTTTACTAAAACATCTTCACGACGTTGGTTTTGCTCTATTGAAAGCAAGCACGGCACCCATCTTGAGCACAGCTTTCTCATCTCCAAAGCTTTGGTCAATATAAGATGTATAGCACACCTATCATTTCAGCTAGCTCACTCAGCTTCATCCGACGATCATCAAATACCATTTTGCGAATTTTTCTTATACGTATCTGGCGTGGACATCTCAATTGATCGACCAGTACGGTGTTCGTCTTGGCAGCTCATACGAAATTTTTCAAACTCTGCCATTCAATATTTTACATTCGTAAACGAAGGAGCCGACTCCCCCAGAGTAGAATTTAGCTCGGCCTTAATATTGGTTGGACTGAGACCTTTCAAATGGAAATAGTGAATCACATAACGGTGACCAATTGCTTCCCATAATTAGAAATTCACTGAGATCGTTTGCTTTTGATGGCTCAAATAAAAATACTAAACGATGTGGCGCTTTGAAACTTAAAATATATGTTTTATATGTTTGTCAAATTTTACCAAACTATTTTTGTTCAAACTACTGGCACCATCTATACGTCACTTCGACTAGTTTTGAGACCGCCCTCGCACGAGTGAAAATTAGTATTAATTGCGTTGCGGAGACATTTCGGTCAAATACTCTTTGATTTCGGCCACCTATATGGTGATAGTTTGGCACTAAAAATAAATGCCAACTTCCATGTACGAATATTAATACGATCACGGACCGTTGAACATGCCTTCACCATAATTAACTTGCTGTGGCTTATTGGTTTTCGTGGTAAATCCATAGTTTGTCGTACCTGCTGGAAAGTGTTTACGCTGCAGCTCATATTATGTAAAAAAAAAAGTTTATGTTTCAGCACTCGGCACATGAATAATGTTCTGTCATGTCACGTCACACTGAAATTTAATGTTTTGGTATTTAAAATTACGGCAACTAAATTAGAACTTTAAAACATTCAGGTGGTTCTCTGGGATTTATACACTCGGCGGACTTAATATATCAAAAATACTCGTATATGAAAGACAATGCCAAAAACTAAGGATTGTCTTTAGCAAATTCAAGCAGATGTTCCCACATTTTAGAAGTTGTCAGTATGCAACAAAGAACTAATTGTGGGAGTTATCTCAACTGTAACCAAAGAAGGCAGTTATTTTACAATCTGTGGCTTAATTACTGACTTTTCGATGCTATTTCAATCGCTATAATGTTTTCAAATTCGATTTAGCGTAAAGACGTAACCTCCTCCTGGCTGATATTAAATCTTCAACCGGAGGAATGAAGACATAAATAATCTGTTATGGCAAAATTGTAATACTCAAAAGGAAGTGTTTAATATATTAAATATATTTTGACAAAATACGTTTCATAAGTCGATTTAGCGATATCTACCTGTCTGTTTGGCTCGTGAACAGGATGACTGCCGCGATTGTTTGTGGAACTTCTTAAAACTTAGCGCAAACAACGCTATGTCAAACCAACCCTTCTGCTATCTCACATATGAATTGACCGATTTTTCGAAATTCAATTTTCTACCTGTAACTCCTCATCAATAAACTACAACAATCGAATTATTTGCTGCCTGTTTTGTTTCGTAATTATTGATAAAAAAAAAAATCGGACAACAAATTCGACTCCTTCTGGTACCTTTTTGTACGATTTAACTCGTATATTTTTCATTTCAAATATTTAAATCGATTCCATTAAATTTAGTTAAATTTGACACTCGACGCGCGCTTGATAAAGTAGAGTCTCAGAATGGAAACGAAACACATTGTCGCACACATTCCGGTATCTCCTGTAAGAATTGGCCATATGTAACATGTCGGCTGTAGTGGTCTAGTGTTTGTCCATGACATTGCATTCAAATTATCTACGATATTGGAGAAAAACTGTTCAAGTAAACACGTCCCTTCTGGTTTATTCCACACAAATGTTGTATCGAATTCGAATAAAATTTCAGAAGTTCGGAGAACAAAAGTGGTTTTCCATTGTAATTCTTAATTCGTAGTCTGAAGAGTTAAGAATTAACAACATAATTCTCTCTCTCTCTCAATAATGTTGCGATATAATACTGGTAAAGCGTGAAAAAATCAATGGAATGACTATGTTCTATCTGGTACCTCCCAAATACATTACTTAATTTAATTTATATATTCCTAGATTAGTACGTTTCATTAAATTGCACTATTTTCTATATACTTGAGCTCGCATCAGGTGTTTAGTATTGCGGATGAAAATAAATTGCACTGCCAAGTCCTTTTGATATACGAATTCAAACACAACATGATGATTCATGCGGATTTAAAATAATAGACATATTTTGATATTTAATGTAACCCAAAAAATCCAACAATTTTGCTTTCTACTGAAATAATTTCCAATTTTAAATGGCCAACTGAAGGCAAAGCCATGTAGACGTTTACCATAAAATATTAGCCATTTGTGAATAATTGCCTTAATATATCGTATACCCATTTAATGTCACAAATGTTAGCTATTAACTCCTGAAATTTGTAAAAACTTATAAATACTTCAAAGCCCGTCGAAGCCAGGCTTCCAGGTTTAGATAAATCCTAAGATTACACCCATTTCATATCACGAACATAATCTATTTGGTTTATGCAAAAAAAAAAAAAAAAAACAAATTACCCTATTTTCCAAAACCTATGCGAAACCGGATTTTGGCCAAATTATCCATTAGTGTCAATATAACGACGATATGGTTAAAATAATAGTTAAAATAATATGGTTAAAATAATGATTTTGTGTCAAATAATCCTCATATGCGGGAGGCATTAATTTTCTTCTTTCAATCGAAGAAAACGGCGGCTGAAGCTCATCGAGAGCTTCAAAACGTTTACGGAGATGCTGCTTTAAGTGAGACAACATGCCGAGATTGGTTCCGTCGCTTTAAAGACGGTGATTTTGATGTTGTGGACCCTTCGCGTGAAAGAAGACGAAAAACTTTGGAAGACACTGAATTGACGGCATTGCTTGATGGTGATCCGTGCCAAACGCATGTATTAGAAGTTAATCGCCAAGTCATTTCTAAGCGATTGCATGCGTTGGGAATGATTCAAAAGCAAGGACCTTGGGTGCCTTATGTGTTAAAGCCAAGGGATGTTGAGCGTCGTCTTTTCGCATATGAACAGCTGTTTCAGCGACGAAAATGGAAGGGTTTTCTTCATCGTATTGTAATGGATGATGAAAAATGGATTCATTACAGTAATCGAAAGAAAATAAAGTCATAAGTCATGAATTATGGGAGCTGCCCGGTCATGCTTCTACGACGTCGCCTCGGCCGAATATTCGCGCTGCGAATGTTATGCTCTGTATTTGATGGCACCAGTTCGTTGTTATTTATAACGAGTTGTTGAAACCAAGCGAAACTATCACTGGAGATCAGCGTCGACTTCAATTAATGCGATTGAGCTGATCTCTGCGCGAGAAATGCCCACAATACGTGAAGAGAGACGAAAAAGCAATTCTTCAGCATGACAACCCTCGGCCTCATGTGGCCAAGTCCGTTAAAACCTACCTGAAAACGCTGAAACGGGAAGTCTTTCCCCATCCACCATATTCTCCAGATATTGCGCAGTCCGATTTTCATTTTCCTACAACGTTGGGTTGGCGGGCTCATGGAGTTTTAGTCGCTATTAATCACTTCGACGGGAAGCGTCGCGCATTTTGCGTGCGCGCATTTTACGAGAACTCTCGTTCATATATTGCTACTAGGCGACTATATTGTGCTGAATATGGACTACGGCGAATTAGTGAAGCTCCGAGTGCTAATTTAATTAAAATATGGGTAAAGCGTTTTGAAGCGACCGGTTCAACATTTAAACCACAAGCAAATGGTCGCCCAAGAACATCTAGGACCGAAGACAATGTTGAGAGAGTTATGGAGTCAGTACGAGGAAATCCACAAATGTCGACTCGCAAGAGATCGTCTGTCTTACAATTATCGCGACGAAGTTTGCAACGAATTTTAACATTGGATCTTAATCTGAATCCATATAAGCTGCAATTAACACAAGAATTGAAAGAGTCTGACTTCATAGCAAGGCTCGCATTTGCTAATGAAATGCTTAATCGATTTTCCAATTTTGATAATATCCTTTTCTCTGACGAGGCTCATTTCCTTATGAATGGGTTCGTAAACCGTCAAAATTGTCATTACTGGAACAGTGAAAATCTCAAAATCAAACAACAGAAACCATTGCATAGTCCTAAAGTGACAGTACGGGCAGCAATCTCTGGCAGAGGAATAATTGGTTCTTTTTTCTTCGAAAATGCGCGGGGCCAAAACGTCACGGTTAATACGGAACGCTATGTTGACACGTTGGACAGATTTTTGGCTCCAGAAATTGAAAGTTCAAGAATAGTGAATTCTAGAACTTGGTTCCAACAAGATGGAGCTACCTGTCACACATCAAATGACTCCATGGCGGTGGTGAAGCAGATATTCCCTGGCAGACTGATTTCGAAAAGAGGTGATTTCCCATAGCCCCCTCGTAGTCCAAACTTGACGCCTCTTGACTTTTTTTTGTGGGGATACCTCAAATACAAAGTCCACAGGAATAATCCAAGAAAGATCCTTCAGCTCAAGGAGAATATCCGTGGTGAAATGGCAGTCATTACACCAGTATTACTGAAGAAAGTTTTCAATAATTTTCGTTTGCGGTTAGAGAAGCGCCGTCGTAGAGAGGGTCATCATTTAGATGATGTTATTTTTAAAAAATAAACTCCACTTATTACTCTACAATGCCTTAGATTTATTTTAACCATACCTTTTGTATTTATTTTATAATTTATTTTTTAAATATGCACTTTCTATTGCGCCACCCTGTATAATAGTTTCCTTTAATTTGTTGCTCAACTTACTTCCAAATTAGTAATCGTTTTCAGTAATACAATGCTGTAAATGAGTTACAATGTGTTTAATGCTATTTTATATTTTAATTCCATTTCGTAATTTTCTCACTTTAAAGCTTAGGATGAATGCATTGAAACATGAAAAATTTCGGTCCACAACGGGTTGTTAATTCCATAAACCATAACTTTCATTCTATATGTTATTCCTTACAGTATATATTATACTGTAAATATATAATTTACCAGAGATATTTGATATATTTGGAAATATGTCATTAAGAATCTTTCGATACTTTGTGCCTTATTGTATTTTCTAAAGTATTTTCCTGCAGACAAGTGCAATACACATAAGTTTCCAGTCTTACTTATTTGCTTACCAAGCCGATCAATTGACAAACTTTGTTTAATCCTATTACAAATAACTTGGCTAGTATAAACAATAACAATTATCGCTGCAACTGGTATAATCGTTAAGCTGATTCATTCACCATCCTCACATTAACTGCAGGAACACTTAATCGTAACTCATTTGATGGTTAAAATAACTGCGGGAATTTTTCAGGCATTGCCAGCCAGCACTTGTGAAAATTGTGAACTGCGGGATAATTTTGCTTTACATACGTATTTTGTTCACACTCACATATACATATATACGTATAAACGTATATTTCACAACGGAAATAAAAGTAAGAGGGGACTAGACCGCGCACCGCGTTGTGCGCACATATTTTTGCTGATTTTTCTCCAGTTTCCAAAGCACTCTTGCTCTTCCTCTGGTAAGGTTTATGTGAAAACTTTTACACGAATTTTTTGTTATCTTTTTTTCGAGGAATGCGATTAAAAACTTAAGTTGCATGGATTAAGCTTGTATTTAATTGCGAAACATTTCAAGATTGACAATAAACAGGCAAAAGTACGAGAGAACTTTGCTGGTTTGTTGCCACATGTGCGTGAAGGCGATCCCATCTTTGTAAGTTATTTATTCGAATTTGCCTTAAGAAGAACAACGAAAACATTTAGCAATGGTGTAAGAAATTCATGTTTCCTTAATCCGAGAAATTGAAACAAAGTTTTTTTGTTTCACATGAGTTGCAAGTATAAATTACAAATCAGTTGTTCGGAGTAAAGATAAAATTTCAGCATTATTCCTGGAATTTACTCTGATATTTTGTGTGTTTTCAAGTTAATTTATTTACAGGTTATTTACGGATTCAAGAACACCTTTTGAAATTAAAACATTATCAAAGCAATTTCTGGGTTGTCACTTATATACGATTTCACGCACCTTCTTTGGCAACAACACGAATTCTTACTTACTTTATTCAATAAATATTTAGAATACATAGCGAATAAATGTTTTGTTACATTCACGCCAGTAGTCGTTACAAAACAACGCGCTCGCTTATATGAAGGCAGGTGTGTTCACTGTGCTTTGACCTGCATTTATTACAAGCAGATAAACATTTGGGCTATAGTAAAGTATTAGCCCACTCAGGAACTAGATCCAAGTTTAGTAAAGTATACAAAAGTTGAATTTAGCCAAATACGGGAAAAAAGCTATACCTAAGTTATACGGGTGTCCGTCTGGAAGGCATATTAATTTGTTTTGCCGTCATTTTGGTAAACTTTAGTTTTGACAGTTCATATTTGACAGTCGTGAAGTAGAGACGTGGAAAATTTATTATGGAAAAATATTCGATAAACCAACGTGTTTTAATCGTTAAAACATTTTATCAAAACCAATCATCGACTACTGTGGCGATGAGAAAGTTACGTGAAACTTTTGGGAGAAACAACGTGCCAACAAAACGCACTATTTATCGTGTAGTGTATGATTTCAAAGAAAGAGAGTCTGTAGCTGATAAGGCCAAGTATGGACCATGGAGCTTGGTCTTCAAAAAACAACTTCGGCCACAATTTTGACCAAGAATTGACATTTGTTTTCATTTAAGATTCAGTTGACACAAGATCTTCTTCCACAAGACCATTTACGCCGCCGTACATTTGCCCAGAGAATGTTGCAGCTCGAACAAGACATCCCACATTTTCATTAAAAAATCACCTACAGACCCTCTTTCTTTGAAATCATGCACTACACGATAAATAGTGCGTCTTGTGGGCACGTTGTTTCTCCTAAAAATTGCACGTATCTTTCGTCACAGTAATCGATGATTGATTTTGATCACATGTTTTAACGATTAAAACACGTTGGTTTATCGAATATTTTTCCATAATAAATTTGCCACGTCTTTACCTCACGACTGCCAAATATGAACTGTCAAGACTGATGTTTACCAAAAATGGCGGCAAAACAAAGTAGTGTACCTTCCCGACGGACACCCTGATTCAGACGTATACAATTGTTGAATATTATGGTCAACAATTTTATTGCTGTTATGGGAATATTTCACAAAACCAAGTTTGAGACGCCATCGAATCCTGGAGCGTTTGAAGATCTTAATTTGCTCAGTATGATACACATTTCGGGTGCGGTGATATATATGAGTACAGCTCCATCTATTGATACCTCCTTAGTTTTCATCTAAAATCCAACTTTGTTTGCGTTGCTATCATTTGAATGAGTGTAGCTCGGGGACTGAGCACGCGTCAGGTATTCAATATTACGTTTGAAATAAGATTAAATTTGTTATTTTGCAAAAATCGGTGGTTTTTCTACATTTACTAAACGGAGGAATTCAAAAGTTACAAAAATACGTAACACAAATATATACATATATATAAGGTGGCGCATAAGTAAAGTTAAGATTTGATTAGTGAATAGATTTGTTGTTTGTCTTTTTTTTTCGTCTCTTTACAAAATTAACTAAATAATACTTGGGAAATTTATGATGGAAAAGCTCAGCACAGAACAAAGAACCAAAGTTGTTCAATTTTACTTTGAAAGTCAGCATTCAATTATTTAGATCATATCGAAATTACTTTCATGTTCGAAATGCTCCTAGCGCTCCAACAATTTACCGATTGGTTCAGCCTTTTGGGCAACAAGGGGCTGTCTGTGATCCTTCGCGTGCTGGAAGACCCCGTGCAGTTTGAAATGAAGTGACGATTGCTTGAGTGAAAGCAAGTATTGAGGAAAACCCCGAAACTTCCACCTGGTGACGTTCTCAGCAGTTAGAGCTGTCTAGGCGGTCTTTGTAAAGAATTTTACGTATGATAAATCTTTTCCCTTATAAGTTGCAATTGGTTCACGAGTTGAAACCAAACGATGCACAAGAACGCATTCAATAGAGTCGCCGTTAACGTTACTTATGCGCCACCCTTTATAAGTCAGTTTTCCTGACTGAAATTTCTTTACAAGTTTTCTTACCCATTTTGTTTTAAGATCTTTAAGTAACAACAGGATAATGATGAGAAGGTTGCTGATTTTAAGGCGGATTAATAAACCAAGAATCAATAAATTTAAACACGACACAAAACATTCGTTGTTGTTATTCAAAAGGTCCTTGAACCTCGCCATATCCTGTAAATTGTATTAGTGACTTGATGTATTTCTCTGCACATGGCTTAATTCATTTCATTTTAGATTTTTTGGCATCCTTATCATTGTGCAAACTCATGTATTTTAATGTACTTCGCTATATTTGTCGCATTTACAAGGGCTTCAGTCAATCATAAAAGAAATAAATCATCATAGTAAATAAATTATAAATCACATAGATGATTTGATGCATTGATTTTTAAACCTATTACCCTAAATTCGAAAATATAAGACCATAAAACCATACAATTAAGTGGTAGTTTAAGATAGTTGTTGTAGGTATATTTGAAACAAAAGTGAATAAAGTTTTTCCACTGAATTTTTTTGCAACTTAAATTCTTTCTATCTTGTTTACGAAATTTGTTGCAAAGCAGACTTTCTGGAACTACAGAGTGAGTAAGAGAATATTTGATATTATTAAAAATTGTCCATGAACTTTACAAACTAAAGTTTGGTCTGCTGTTCATTTTTTCATGCTGTTAATTTATCTACGAATAGTTAAGAAAGTTTGTCTTGCTTCAAGCTTTTTGTATGTTTGCAACTGATGATCAGATAAATAAGAAAAACAAATTGTTTCGTAATTACATTTTAATTTATAACGATGACACAGAGAATTGCTTAAAGTTCGTCAGGATGGAAATAATGAACTGAGTAGTGTGAAACATAATGTTTAGAGGACGATGGAAATTGTGGACTTTGGAAAATTGTTAGTTTGACCATTTTTAAATGGACAAGGGTATGAGAGATTTTATATAGATAATGCTGATAAAAAGTTAGAAACGTCGGTAATTTTTTTTTTTTTTGTTATCGTTTTATTTTTTTCGAAATTTTGTTACAGAAATGTGTATCGTTCGCAGCCATATCAGGCTTGCGAAATGACACGGTGGCGATTGACTTAGTTGATAAGTTCATAACATTTTTAAGAATCCTACTACTTATCGTACACAATACGTAGGCGAAATATCATGAAATTTGATTCTTAATCTAAATCAAATGCCTTCAGATTGTTGCAAGTGGAAACGTCTTGAGCAAAGGCAGTGACAATGAAAAAGGGTAAATTGTTGGAATGATCTGGCTTAATGGAAAACTGCAAGACTGGATTTCAATGCAAACTTTGCAATACAAAATTAAATTTTCCAAAATGTGCTCTTTCCGAGACGGATTAAGAAAATTAAATGTTCTTAGTTTTTATTTTTATTTTTTAATTTTCTCTAATTTTTTTATTATTATTATTATTTTTTTTTTTTTTGTTCGAAATAGGTGTTTTATTTAAACTATTGGTTTTGGAAATTAATATTTTTCAGTCTTCCAATTATAATTTTCAATTCGCTCAATAAGTAAAAACATCGTACAATTGAACCACCCCAAATATCTTTTCAGGACATCCCCCAAAAATGTTGACTTAATTGTTGCAGAATACTAGAAAGCACTCATCTTCATTAGAGATATAAGAAGAATGCGCTCATGGCACATTCAGTCATATTTCGATGAGTTGATTCGCCGTCCTCCACACCACAGATGCCAGGTGTCAAAAATGGTTAAAAGCGGTTAAAAGCAATTGACAAGTCTAATAACAACTTCTGAAACTGGCGTTTGGAACCGTCATTAAATGCTAGATTCTTTCAACGAGACTAGAATAAGTTCATACTCACTAAATGTAAGAAGCTCTCCCCAATCCCATTCATATGATGCATCGGAATTTGTTTTTGTTTTATACAGGGTGGGCCACATGAGTGTTGGTGATTTAATTCTTCAATTTCTCGGTAACGCGCAGCGCGGCGTGACGGGGGGATATGTTGTTCGCATGAACACGGTTTACACGATTTAAGTGAAGCGCCAATGTGATACGAAAATGGATCAGAATGCTCGAAACAACCGGCTCAACAGTACCATACGGTTCGTGGTCGCCCAGTTTCTGCAAGATCAGCCGACATTGTGGAGCGTGTTCGTGTTTCAGTTCAGTGAAATCCGCAACAGTCAATACGTAAGAGAAGTCAGTCTTTGGATGTCAAAAGAACAACCTTACGACGAATTTTGAAACGTGATTTGCATTTGAAGGCTTATAAGATTCAGATAGTCCAAGAATTAAAACCCGATGATGCCAATAACCGACTTAACTTTGTCAATTTGATGCTAGGGCGGTTCAACAATTTCAACAACGTGATTTTCACCTTAATGGCCATGTGAACAAGCAAAATTGTCGGTTCTGGTCCGAGACTAATCCCCGACGCTTGCATGAACGTCCACTTCACAGCCCTAAGCTTGTCGTGTGGGCTGGGATAACGTCAACCGGTATTATTGGACCATACTTTTTTGAGGACGAAAGAGGGCATGCGATGACCGTTAGAGCGAACAGTTATTGCAACATGCTAGCAGACTTTTTGGTGCCAGCTTTGCATGAGCTTCAAGGCAATACCTCGAGGATGTGGTTTCAACAGGATGGGGCCACATGTCATACGGCTAGGGTATCCATAGAGCTGCTGAAAAATGTTTTTCCTGGAAAACTCATTTCGAAAAGGGGAGATATTGAATGGCCCCCACGTAGCCCCGATCTCTCTCCATGCGATTATTTTCTATGGGGCTACCTCAAATCGGTAGTATACGAGAATAATCCGACCAATTTAGAGCAGATTAAGAGGAACATTATTCAGGAAAGTAACAAAATACCGAGAACAACTTTTTAACGAGTTTTCCAAAATTTGCGACTTCGATTCCAAGAGTGTCAAGCAGCCGAGGGAAGCCATTTGGACAACATTATTTTTAAGTCATAAAAATTCCCATGCTTCTACTTTTTAAAAATACAAATATATTTTTTTTATGTTTCGTAGTTTTTTTTTTTTTAATTGAATATTTAAACTGCCAACAGCCTTATGGCCCACCCTGTACAAAACAAAACAATGTTAAAGTATTATTAACTGACTTAAAGATGTGTCCCGGAAATGTCTTTTAGATTTAGAAACAGCCCGAAGTCACGCAGTGATACGTAAATCAAGCAAATAAGTGAAACATTATTTCTTGAATTTTTGGTACAAATCTCACGTCTGCCAAAAAATTCAAGTACTTGTGCATAGTTTCACATAAAAGACGAACATGATTCAAATAATATTCCTTGTCAGTTTGGACTGGCGGAGGTCAATATCGCAATGTTCGAAGAAAATTTTTAGCAGAACTTTAGTTTTTGAGAAAATTTGGCGCACTGTTCTTTTCTTGCTTCACCTATGCCACAATATGCACTCGACTGGCCGATTATTTTAATATCACAAGAATGGGTCCTAGTACATGGGCGGACCCAAGACTGGCCGATCTAACAAAGAAGACACAAAAAAGTTGGTAACAATTTTCTTTATTTTTCAACATAATCTCCTTTGAGTTCGATATTCCAGCGATATTTAACAATTTATTTACTTTGTTTATAGTAAGAACTATCACACTCCTTAAAATAGCCATCAACCACCAACTTCTTCATTGTTGGCAAATCTTTTACCACCGAGCCATTTATTCAAGTTTGGAAATAGAAAATAGTTAGAGAGGTGAAGTAATTTAAGCTTTAATTCATCAATTTTGGCCATCACAATAGGGGATGTGTTAACTGGAGCATTGCCTTGATGACACAATACTCTCTTTTTCGCCAAATGCAGCCTTTTCCATAATTTCATCACCTAAACGCTGCAATAAATTAGCATAATATTATTCTGATTCTAGGGATTAGCGCATCGCAAAAAAAAACAGATGTCGTGACCTTGCCTGCAGATTGAACTGTCTTCATCTTCTTTGAACAAGATTCTTCCCTTCCAGTCCACTGCTTTGACTGCTCCTTTCTCAGGTCTCAGGTGTGAAGTGGTGAACCCACGTCTCATTCATGGTCATAAATCGATGCAAAAATTTGTTTTTTTCGCGGTAAAACATCGGCAAACACTCTTGCTCTATTGAAAGCAAGCGCGGCACCCATCTTGCTCACAGCTTTCTCATCTTCAAATCGCTTTTTGAAATGTCTATCATTTCAGCTAGCTCTCGCACCTTCATCAAACAATTATCCAATACCATTTTGCGGATTTTCTTAATCGTGTTTTGCGTGTCTTGATACTTTAGTTGGTCGACCAGCGCGGTGTTTGTCTTGACAGCTAGTTTGGCCTCGTTTAAACTCTACTACAGTTGTAAACGATGGAGCAGATTCCCCCAGAGGTGAATCGGCAAAGCCTCTAAATATTAATCAACGGTTTTTGAGCATCAGATCTTGGACTTGTTAATCGTGACTTTAATATCAAGAGGTTGATGGTCATCCGGGGCGTTGCTCGACTTCAAGTTCGGCTTTCTTTGGACATTTTTTACCATTTGCAAAATTTCTTTCATAAAAGGTCTGCTCATCGAAGGCTTCTTAGAACATTCTAAATGTATTTGCAGCATAATTTTCATTTCGTAAACAAGATGTAATGCAAAGAAGTGGCACCACAAAGTCACACTTCGTAAAAAACGCCGAAATCAGTTCTTGCATCGTACAAAACCAACTGTAGCTCAAATGCCAACGATATTTGTATAATGAAAAATGGCACAAATGTTTGGCACAGTGGTATGAACAAGCAATATTTCTGAGATGCAATACATCCGCGTAATTTAAATGGAGCACATTTGTATGAAGAAACTTTGGTGTTGTAAGTAATGTTTATGAAAATAGGCGCGGATCAGATTACATTTCTCAGGTGAACTAATTTATTGTGGAGCCATAAATCAGGGAAACATTTCGTGTATGTTTTTATATTCGCCACTTATCTTTTGAGAGCACGATATGGATAGCACCGCTTGATATTGAAAGATAAAATTTCGTATAAATGTATGTATATATGTATATTTAGGTCAAAATTTTGTGAAAATCGGACTTGTAGGGAAAAATTTAGCCATGGAGTGACTTAAAGCTCAAATTTAAAAGGAAGGAATCATCTAAAATCATAAGTTTCAATGTAACGACCACCAATTCGTGAACATGGCTGTTGCAAGCTATTAGAAAATACTCACGTCCACTGGGAAAATGAGCTAAGTCGATATATGACAAAGAACAAGGGGAGGTTGCAGATATGTCTATTTATCCAGCGTCCTCTGCACTATGCACAGCAGGTTTCCGAAATCTGTTCTGTAAGAAAAAATTTGTTTGGCGTATATTAAATCCAACTTTGGAATTACAGTATTTTCTTTTACAATTTTGGCGCATATTTATTTAGTACAATACTTCTTTGGCAGTAGCTATAAAGTAAAGTAAATGCGGTAAAGAGCCATTGAAACTCATAAATTTTATGATGAACAGCACTGCTTGCTTGCAGGCGTGAATATCCAAAGGTCCTAAATGCGAATTTTCACTAAAAAAAAGTTCTATATATGTTACTTAGGGGAGTAAATAGTTTTTGATAAAACCACTTATCCGATGATAAGTTCGCAAACCGTCCAATACACTGTAATAGGAAATTCTTGATGGTGTTCATATAATACTTCATCCATCAAATGCTTCTACTGTCTGTTCAACTTTGCGCCTGTCCGCTTGTTTTAGCATTGTCTCAACAATAGTAGGATACCGATAAAACAGAATGGACTGTAATAGTTACGTTTTCATCAGGAAATTTTAAATATTTATTTTTAATTTTACTCATCGATTACGTTTGTCAGTTCAACTGACTAAAATTTCATTACTGAATAGATTTTATCTTATAGCAATTTGGCGTGAAAAACTTACTGTTTGTAACACTCATACTGATTTCGCACAATACTGCTTGTGATAATCGAACAAAAGTTTAATTTCAATTTAATTTTCTCTTTCATTTTACGTCCCTTTCCCCTATTGTGAATAGAAAATGTCAAATATTTACATTTGCTTATCATTCATTTACACAAAAGAAGCTCCTCCGTCACACCACCACAATTCCCTTAAACGAGATATTGACAGAAAATAAATGTTTCACCCCAACCCTACTGAATAGAAAAGGCAAAAATGTGTTCATTATTAGATATCCTATTTGTTGCCGACGAACTTAGTAAATGTCCAAAAGAAAAATTGTACACAAGTCAATACAAGAAAAAAAATGTGATCAATACCAAATGAATTTGCTTGACAAATATTCCGACAAAAAAAAAAACCAAAGCTAAAGCCGACAATAAAGTCAACGTCAAAAAAGAATGTAAAGCTTTTCCACAAAACCAAAAAATCTATAGAAATCAAACCCCCACATATGGGCCAACTATCCTTTGTGACTACAAGCATGATGTGTAGGACGAAGATGAGAAATAATACTGCCATATTTTTATTTCAATGTTGCCACTTGCTGCCTTCTCCGTGTTGATATCACATTTCCTTATTTTACTACAACTCTAAAGTTACACACATCCAGCTAAGAAGATAGAGCAAGTAAAAGGATTGAATACAACATAAAAGTTTGCTCAAAATCTAAACAATAACAAAGTAACACCACACCGAATCTTTGCATCTACTACTTCCCATTTGAACGTTTCTGTGTCATTCGATTCTTTGTAATGTAACAACCAAGTAGTCAGTTCAAATTTCTGGCATAAAGTTAGTCCCTCCACTGTACCTATACACTGCTGAAAAAGGGATATGCTTATGCGGGGATGGCATGATAACTTCTAGTCAGTCATAATTTAACTGCCACTAAAAATATACAGGAGTCGTACACATACAAAAATTGCATACTTATGAAACATTTGCTTCTGAAAAGAAAATTACATGAAAACTAACAGCCAAATGCATTCCTCATTTCACAGGTGTGTACTTTACATGCTCTAATTCTTAGAACGAAACAAACAGTACAAAATCAATATATCCCGAAACAAATGGTTTGTGAACGCCGATTCTCTCGATTAACAGTGTTTTTGCAGACTCCCAGAACTCATTTATCCTCATATTCAAGGGTTCTGTCCTGAACATCAAAACAGATAGGACTAGTGTCTGGTTCAGCTGGATATTAGTTTGTCGATTGATGGTTCTGTCATTAATCGCTTACTAAGCTCATAATAGCATTTGTTTGCAAGCAATGCTCTTCCTTTGCTTGTAATAAACTTAACAAATGTGTTGAGTGGTTAGTATAATGGCCTGAATCTTGGGTTGGTGTGAATTGACGCTCTCAGAGTTTTCTTACCACGACTGAAGGCTTGGTGCCGCTCAGTTTTTTTTTATAAAGACGCAAAAAAATTTGCAGAAGTAGCAATTACGGCTGTGGCTTCATGCAATTTTTTCCGTATCGGACTGTCGCAAAGAAGCCGTATAGTCGATGGAAAGGTAGTGTTTCTTGCATCTTCTCCAAAATTTCTTATAGTGCGAGTATCTGGTCAGTAGTAGTTTAACATAAAGCCGCGCCGGTAATTTCTAACCAGATCAAATTTAATAGGCTTCAGCCCTTATCCGACAGCGATAGGTAAAAGACTGATACTTCGATAAATGGCAGGCACATTTGTTCTGTCTTCTTCTTCTTCTTTTTTATCAAAACGCAAACAGCTTCTTTAGAAGGCGATGCATGTTCGTAATCATCTCGTCCCATGTGCTTTAATCAGCTCTCATGGCAGGAATACATTTTGCTCATAATCTGTGATACTGCTATTCTGATTTTGTTTTGACTTATACTTTACTTATACTGCTGCACAGAAAAAATTGTTTATAGAAATTTTTGATTCATTTTTCGTCCCTGTAACTTGTAAATTGTAATGTCGTGACCAGGCCATTGGTCTTGTGATCCATAAAAACATTCATATAAAATATATTTTGTCTTCTCGCCTTTGTCTTCAATTGGTGTGTACAAAACAGCGTTATTAAAAAAAACGTATTTTGGTATCATGGAGCGTATTTCCACATCAACGTCAACTTTATTAATTCCCCAAAAACGTACAAAGTTGCTGTATTTATACTAAAATTACTTATTCTAGAAAATGCTACAATATTTCAGAGAGAACACATATTTACATAATGGGTGCAACAAAGACAATCATATTTACAGAATCATAGACTTAATTCTAGAATGTTCTTATATACATAACAAGTGAAAAGGAGATAGCAATAGACCACTCAATGAGAGCTAGAGGAACAAACACAACTTTCTGTCGTAAACGTAATTCTAGAAAAGTCCCACCCACAGATAAAGAGGGAAAGAGATTACATATATCATACTTGAATGTTCTAGGCGCGGTTTTGATGATCTTTCTAGAGTATATACTTAGACAAATTACACTCATATACTACAGTATTTCGTCTTGACTTCGATAATAGCTATAAGGTTATCCATTTTTCGGTTTCAAGGTAAAGTTATGGATTCTTTTGAGGTAGTTTAAAAAAAAATACGGCCCACTGACATCTCCAGACCAATATCCATACACAAACAGCCACCTTTTCCGGATGCAAAGGCTTTGCCACAATCACTTCTGGCCTTTCCGAGCTTATTAATGTAACCACCGAGTGAGAAATGAGCTTCATTGCTGAAGAAAATTTTGTTCGATTGAAAGCCCATGTTTGAGTCACTATTTTTCAAGTAAGTTTTAACTATTTTTACGCATTCTTCGCTCCTTAAACGGTTCATATTTGTAAATGGCAAAACTTTCACCAAATAAATAACACTTCAGATGGCAGGTATTTCACAGCTGACACCCTTGTCGGACCAGCGGTCTTGAAACTACTAAATGGAATGCCCATTATATTGTTATCCACAAATCTTAACCGCGAGACTCTTACACATTCACAGTTTTTGGAATCACAGTTTTTGCGTCGAGATATTCCTTTTCCTGTACATTGAATATATGTGCTTGTTGGCTCTAATGTCAGCTTTACATTTGTCTGGAATAACCGATCTAAGAGAGTCAAGAGTTCTAACATTTCGGGTGCATATGCATATCTTAAGATCATGACGCCTATAATGTTAGCAGGTCCTTCAACATTTCGGAGTTAATTTTTCATCATTTGTCATAAAAATTTTTTCTTAAGATGCCACCTGTTTTATATTTTGTTTAATTGTCTAAAAGGCATCGGTGTTATACTACAGGGTGGTCCACGAATCGTGCTATGGTGTAACAGTAACTGTCAATGGGGACCGATATTTAAAGATGTTGAAGGAGTTTTCTTTTACCCACAACTGTAATGAAGGCGTATCCGTTATAACAGCATTTGGTTCCAGCAAGATGCAGCAACAGCAACATAATCACACCATTTATTTCGGAGATCCAACAAAAATCTCAAACAAATTAACATCAAAAAACTCCGCTTTGTGCACCAAGGTCACCTGACTGCACCAGATTTTTTTTATGGGGTTATGTCAAGCAGGAGGTGTACAAAACAAACCTAAGGAATTTAACTGAATTGTGGCCCATTGAAATAATAATTGAGTCGATCCCACAATGAACAATTTTCTGATCAGGTATCACATATGCGGAAATGACCTCCATCATTTACGGTCCATAATCTTCAAAACCACAAAGATTTATAAAATAAAATTGATTTTCTACACAACAAAAAAAAAAAAAAAAAAAAAAAATAAATGAAATACATTGATTAAAAAAAGTTATTTGAATTTCTTATGGTAGTACAGTTGGTGCGCCCACCTGTATTTGAGTTACTCGTACTACCCGCCTCTTGACTTTATCTCCCATTGGACGGAGAATAAGTGGCGGAAAACCGAAAGTCATTCTGGTTACTTAAAAGTAAATAGCAGTCAAACATTGCTTTTACCCCATTCGCCATAATGACAAATTCACTTCGAGAAAGATATGATTTTTTTTTTAAATTGCTTGGGCCTGCTCGTTAATTAAATTGAAGATATTGAAGGCAGCCAACCCACTTCAAAAACTGTTTAAAAGCCCAGCCTAAATTGTTGTGTAGTTATAGAAAACTATTTTAGTAAACATTTTATGGAAGACCCGATGAAGTTTTCTACACGTCCGCTTATCTTGCAACAAACATTTACATTGTCCATGAAGCATAGGCAAGAATCCGTAATGTTTTGTATATACAATTCGGCACAACCAAATTTTTGGCACCTGTCTAACTTTACACCACTCGAAATCAGAGATTCCGTTTGTTTGTCAGCTACTATTAACTTCAAGACATAGTTTCTAGGTCAGTTTCAAATTTATTATATGTATAAATTAGAAATTTATACTAATTCATACATGGCATTACTAACGAGTCGTCATACAATTGATCAATTTTTCAAGCAGACATGAATTCGTTTTGTTTTTTCTTGTATTATCTGTAAATATAGTGAACATCAGCAATTGTGTTTAAGGTGAAAATAGATGTACATAGTTAGGTAAAAAGAAACTGTACATCATTTCGATCAAAAGTACGTTGGCGACCATCGCTGCATATGTCGATAAGCCGGACGCTATTCCAAAAATCTTTTTTGCAGTCGAATGAGAATAAATAACAAATAACTACGTTAATCAGTCGAATTTATAGCAGCTAGATAAAAGTTCAAATATTCGATTTTTTGTATTGAAAAATTTTAAAATTATTCTATATATTTGTATATTAGGATTATTAGTTTTTATTTTTAATTAAAAGGTTCTTCAAAATTTATTATCATTATAGAACCCAACAAGGCTTGATTGAGCGCTTTGCTTCAATTTCTCTTCCTATTTCCGCACGATAAATAGTGCAGCACGTTGTTTCTCCCAAAAATTTCACGTAACTTTCTCATCGTTACAGCAACTGATGATTGATTTTGATAAAATGTTTTAACAATTTAAATACGTTGGTTTATCAAATTTTTTTCCATAATAAATTTGCCACGTCTCTACTTCACGACTGCCAAATATGAACTATCAAAACTAATGTTTACCAAAATGGCGGCAAAACAAAGTAGTATACTTTCCCGACGGACACCCTGTACTTCCAGAACTAGTTGTAGTGTAAATTATATTTTTTTTAAATATTTCTCATAATGTGTGAAAATAAATTATTTATACAGAAATCTAAGCAAACCAATATAAAAAATCGATTCTATGTTTTAAAAACTAGTTGGTGTGCCAAAAGTCATTCGTTAATGATTTCTAAACCGAGTACTAGAATATTTTCTGTTAAGAATAATACAATTTGCCCTTCTACATCCCTTCACAACTTTGCACCAAGTTAAATCGGTTTACTGCAAATCAAAGGTTTAAAAAATAAAATCAACAAAATTGGGCGATTCAAAGGATAATTGAGGCAATTCAATTCTTCAATAAAAACTTAAAAAATATATATATTATTATTTTTGGAATAAATAAAGAACAAAATTATGAGTTAAAAATAAAGTTTAGCTTATTTAGTTTAATATTGCATCGTTCATCAGTACATCATTAGAATAATCGCTTAAAAAGTCAATAATATGCTGCAGATAGTTCCATTCCTTTCATATTTGTTCTAATTTTATTATTCACGATACGATTCCGATCCGTTTTCGTCAGATTCTTTTAATCCAAATACTTAATAAAATATTCTTCTAAAATCTTAGCACTTTCTGCATGTACATGTATATCAGATTTCCACCTTCATTCAAGAGGCCACTAGTTAGGTGTTGTTCTTGGTGGAACTTTTTTGCATTTTTCCCTGCTCCTTTACATTTCCCACTCACATCCTAATTCCTGAATAGGCTGTTTATCTTTACATTCTTGCTGTCAAACGCTTCTTCGCAACATGGTACTCAACTGACAAGTTTCTCTATTATGTCGCTATTTGTCATTCCACAGCTCATCTTTTGAAACGTTTTCTCAGCGAAGAATGAGCGGTAGATTAATTCGAATGGACAAGCGGTGGGTTTGATTGAAATATTATGCATCACTGCGACCTTAAGCTTTCTCAATTATCGCTCAAGTGCGTATTCTGTTTAGATTAAATGCCTTCCATTGCGGCCAGACAGTCATATGAATCGATGTTGGCTATCGAGTATGCATTCAAGCAAAGATACTAGAAGTCACTTAAAAGGATAACGTTTGGACAACTTGCAAACACGCAATGTATGAATATTTATCATTTCCGCAGAATTACCTTTGTGCCATTCGGAAAAATAAGGGAATTAAGTTGTTCTTAATAAACTCAGTTCGAGCTTTACATTCAAGTGGCGGCAATTGAGGATATACTACTATGTATCAGAAAAAGAAAAGATTTTTAAAAGTTTTAAACAGTTATTGAATACGAAATCGGTAGGATATAAACTACTTTAATATTGATTTCAGTTGTACATTTCTGTAGGAATTTTCCAGATTTATGATATACAGAATGACATCTTTCTTTAGGAAATTCTTTTGAGGGACGCATTTTAAAGAATCACAATTTGGGAGCTAGTTTTATAATGGAGAAACTAAAATTAAAACGAAATTTCTTTAGATTAAAGAAACAATGCACCAGAAATATGTTATTTAATTGCTACGCTCACACTCACGATAATGCCATGTTAAAGTCATTCCCCGTTTTTATGGTCCATAATTTTCATTGGAATTCGATAACATTTAGTATGTGTTTTGTTTGAATCAAGGATGAACTTTATGAAAATGGGCTTTGTCGGAAAATGTGTTGCTCACATATGAACTAGAATATTCGAAACGGTTTCTTTATTGAATAATTTCACGTTGAATATTTTCACCATATTGAACTTAGCCCAAAATCTGGAATGAAATGTAAATTATTTCGATTTCTGCTCTGCTTTAGGGATTTCTATCTTTAACCCACCGCTCTGGAAAGTTATGGGGAATATCCTAAGTATAAGACAACAACTGATGGAACTTTTTTTTATTGCCAACGTACATATGTAAGAATTGGCTGCTGCATCTGTTCATTTTCTTGCTGCTTTACTTTGTTTTGATTTGCAATAAATTATGAAACAATATTTTTTATGGCCACATATTCTTAGATTTGTTTCCTCAATCTAGGGGATGATAAGACGGTTTATTAGACGAACACCATTCTTATGTTATTCATTACAATACACAAGTACAAGAAAAGAAACAAAACTACAATTGACAGATGTTTGAATACGACAACATAAATTCACACATTCGACATGCTGCACAGGTCTGTAAGGGATTATTCTTTTCTTGTTTTCCCCTTTTCGTACTTGAGGATTGTATTTGCATAAAAGGGAATACGAGCGAGGAACGCTCACTTTTTTACAATTTTGTCAACACATATCCACCCGATACTCTTATTGTAGTAAATTGAATTCATTTCTTCTGGAATATGCTGATGTTTCTTATCAACCCAGTCACTTTTTCATTTGAACGTATGGCGTCAATGATTCGTGTCAACTGTATCTAACTGACACCACTATAATATTGATTACTATTGAACTCAACTCAATTGTAAAAGTAAATTGACTTGACCGTTGTCATGTGGAAAAATTTATATGACAATTTTTGGTAACGTGTTAGATTATTAGATTTTCATTTATTCCCTTTTTATCCAGTTCGGCTATAAAATAGGATGTGTAAATCCAGCATTCCGTTTGTATGATTTGGTTATTTTTTGGAAATGCGGTTTCAACCAATATGAAACACAACAAACGTTTTGATGGCTAAATGAGCACTTTTAAAACCTTCACCTTCATTTGATACGACCAAATATGAAACAACCAGAAAGCAGCGTTTAAAGTATCCAGTATCTTTTTATCAGATGTGTTTCATGGATTTTTAAATCGATGAGCAATGTCCGCTTGTCTAACTGGCTGGTAGCTGGTAGACACGATAACTGCGGTAAATCGTTATAAAATTTTTTAAACTTGACCCAGTCCAATATTTTGCCAGATTCCAGCGTGGGATTGTAAATGGACTACACCGACCTACCCTTTCCGATACCTCACATACAAATTGATAGATTTTTTTCTGTAGCTCCCAACTCGCAACAACTCCCAACAGTTAAACACCTTTTGGTACTTCTCATACGAGTAGTAATACGGAATTCATTTACACATCAGACTTTTATCAATCTTACTTCTAAAAATGGATATGAACACCCGCCAATTCTAGTATCTCCCACACAAATGAGGTAATTAACGAGTAAATTCTAAGCTTGGCATGTTTCAAGTGCAAATATAAAGAATATTAGTAAAATTCAGCATGCTCGTAGCTCGGGAAACACATTTTTACAAAAAAAAAAAAACTTATTTTAAGAATGAAAATAGACTTCAATGCGGCCTGCCTCTTCTGGTCCTTCCATATAAATAACCGACTTGCGATATATACTATCAGGTGCAAATATTTCACTTCATTGCACTGAATTTATTCAAATTTGGTGCATGTCAAGCGTTTGCCAAAGTATAGTCTGAGACTAAAAATAGGCGGCTAATAGCTCCTATGTGAATTAGTCGATTTCCCAAAATTCGATCTTTCAAAATCCAATCTTTTGATTATATTTTGTAATTAGCAGAGTCCACAAAGTCTCGTCGTGAAGGTCTTATACGCGATTTGCAACATGCTGGGCATATTATAAGGTGATTGCCAACGCCCCCCTTGGGTAGCTAAGTGAAACTTGGACTATCTAGGAATAGGGACTAGAATGTCTAGCGGCCCCCTCTAGTATCTCCTGTTCGAATGACGAATTCAGTCCATATATCCTTAGCTCTTTATCTTTCAAGAGGACGCACTGATTTCAGCAAAATTTGGGCACGTCACGCTCTTTGAAAAATTAGTTTTTAGAACGAAAATGGACTTTGCTACAACGGTCCGCCCATACTGCCCGTACAAATTGACCTCTTTGTCGAAACCTTTTTTCCCTGCAAACCCTAATTGGAA
Source organism: Philornis downsi (assembly GCA_019455685.1). Lineage (NCBI taxonomy): Eukaryota > Metazoa > Arthropoda > Insecta > Diptera > Muscidae > Philornis > Philornis downsi. The sequence continues at coordinate 3,354,497 of JAHXMU010000035.1, forward strand.
GACTGTGGCAACTTCAATTTTTGTAAATTATATTGTCTTATAATTGTTGATAAAATATCACCTCTTCTGACGCCTTCCCTACAAACTAATTAATTTAACTATATAAACTTCAGGTTAATTTCAGCATAATTTAGCACACATCAAGTGTCACAGATGCAAATCTTTAAATTTTTCCAATAGTTCCTCTTTCCCTACCATCTACTTTAATAATTTTGTAAATTTGTTTGTTTTATTACACGTAAAATCAAAGTATTTCCTGAAAACTTTGCGATTTAGTATTCCTGTTTAGGCTATGCGCACTTTCCCTCCAAACCAAAATAACGTTGGGTGATACCTTCACTTGACCGAAATCTTTTCAATTTCATTAATATGATTTTCTGCTAAATTTCGCATTAACAATTAAAGGGATACGATCAATGTGGAATAATCTGAGAATCTCACACGTCCTGGGAAATTTGAATACTTTTTCTTATTCGAAAAAGACCGGGAAATTCCATTGCTGACTTACGAGTCGTATTTTGAGTGTGGCCATAGGAGTTACATTTTGAGACGTGAAGAATATATAATTCTTTGTAAGTCTACCAACAACATTTCGATGCAAAATATGTCTTATTTACATCTTCAACAGACTGAAGAAACTATCACAAAGTCATCATTTTCGTAGAAAAATCTTAAAAGTGCGAATATGTACGAGTATGTGAAGCTAATCATGGACCGCTAATTTGATATAAGTTTTTAGTTAAACCTTTCTGAATAAATACCAGTCTAATATTTGATCAAGAAAGAATTCCCCTATATTTTAATGGGTTTGACGAGGGCGGCCCCAGTACTAGCTGATCTAACAAAAAAGACACAAAAAAGTTGTGAACAATTTTCTTTAATTTTCAACATAATCACCTTTCAACTGGATACACTTTTTCCACCGAGGCATTTCTTCAAGTTTGGAACGAGAAAATAGTCCCAGGGAGCTAAATCTGGCGAATAAGGTGTGCGATGAAGCAATTCGAACTTTAATTAAATAATTTTAGCCATCACAACAGTAGACGTGCGAAGCATTGTCTTGATGAAACAACACTCTCTTTTTCGCCAAATGCTGTCTTTTTTCCATAATGTCATCACCTAAACACTGCACTAAAGCATAAGCATAATATTCGCGTTAATAGATTTTCCTTTTTTAAAAAGATAACCAATAAAAATAATGTCATGCGCATCCCAAAAAACAGACCCATGCCAGCATATGGAACTGCCTTCGCCTTCTTTGGGCAAGATTCTCCCATTCCAGTCCACTGCTTTGACTGTTCTTTTCTCTGGTCTCGGGTGTGAAGTGGTAAATCCATGGTGCCTCATCCATGGTTATAAATCGACGCAAAAATTCGGCTTTATTGCGATGAAAAATCGTCTAACATCAATCTATTGAAGGCAAGCGCGGCACCCATCTTGCGCACAGCTATCTACTCTTCAAATATTCATTCATGTAGAGTATTGATAAATTATATGTCGCGCTCACTCTCATTAAGCTGTTTTCTTGTTTTAAACAATAACATTTAGTACTAAGCTAACAACATATGATATTATCTTCTTATTATAATAAACTCATTAATAGGCATTTGAATTCTGAAAACTCCAATTGTGTTTATCATCATCTTTGCTCAATGCACTTCATTCAATATACGATGCATTGTACTTTTTGAAATGCCTCATTGCAGCTAGCTCGTTCACACACGTTCAGCCGACAATCTCCCAATACCATTTTATGGATTTTCTTAAACGTATCTGGCGTGGACACTTCAATTGGTCGACAATTACGGTATTCGTCTTGAGAGCTCGTACGGCCTCGTTTAAACTCTGCTACTCAATATTTTGCAGTCGTAAATGAAGGAGTAGACTCCCACAGAGTAAAATCTAGATCGGCTCTAATATTGGTTAGACTGACACGTTTGAAATGGAAATATTGAATTACAAATTCACTGGAATCGTGTACTTTTGATGGCTCAAATAAAAATATTAAACGTTGTGCCTTGAAACTTAAATCATATGTTTTATAGGTTTCCCACTTTTCACCAAAATAATTTTTTTCAAATTACGTCTGGTTGGCTACTTTTAGAACCGCCTTCGTACACTTTACTTTTTTCCATTTTTAACATATACCAACAATTTTACCAATTCTTACTTAATCGAAGCGAAAAAATTAGTTATTCGAAAGTGTTGACTATGAAATGAAAGGAGAACGATTTCGGACATGAAATGTTCTGGTTTCGAATATTTTTCCAATTATACTACTTATACCTTATTTAATACGTTACTATCAATAGCGCAGTCTATGGAACAGGTTTTAAGAACCCGCATATCTAAAAGGAAAGTCGTTCTATATGACAACTTCAACGAACCACAAACTTGCAAATTGTTTTACTCCGTACGAAAGTCTTTAAGAGTAACTAAAGCAGAACCAAAGAACTCTCAATGCTATTGCTATCAAGTATGTAACACTTGGCCTGATAACCAAACACTCCGCACCCACTACCCTTTCACATCTTTCTCCCAAAAAATAATTTGAAATTCAATAAAATTTCAGTGCCTTAGTAAGCACCGCTTGAATCCAGCCCATAAACAAATACCGTTAAGACAATAAAACCTATATTATTAGCAAAGGACTTTTTGTGTTTGTTTTTGTTCAAAAAAAAAGGGTTAATTTGACAATTCGTTAAAGCTCAGAGAAAAACTGAATAAAGAACTCATTTTCTAAAAAAAAGAAAAAAAAAACGCAACTGAGAAAAAACGGAATCAACGAAAGGAAATTTTCAATTTGTGGGGATTTAAAATGAGACATGCAGGAAATACAATTTCAGTAATTGCAAACCGAAATAGAACGTAGCGTATGCTGGAAATTTTCTTTTGCAAGAGCACCCAAGAAAAAGTTCGCACACAGGAAACCCTCACAGGATACACACAAGAGACCCTGCGTATAGTGTGGGTGCTCTCCACTGCAGAAGTTGAAAGATATTGTGTGTAAAACGCTTCTGTTAGGGGCAAAGGGTAAACGTATTGCAAAAGTATTCAATTACATTCTGTAATCTCTGTCATGTGTATTGAGGTTTTGATTTATTTGTTTCCATTTATGTATTTATATGAAAGTACTGCTAAATTTGTTACGACTAACCAATCGGAAATTGGGGCAAATTCCTTTCATATGTTATAAAGGAATTCTGTACCACAACAATGTTCTTCGCAAAGTTTATTAATTAGAAGAAAACATCAATGGATCACAAAAAGTTAGCATATTTTATGCATAATATTTATATACATATATATATACATTGAGAATTTTGAAAATAAGTAATAAAATAATGGAATATGTAGCAACTTGGAGACGACAACACAAAATTGTGTTCTGTAGATAGTGAATATTTTAATAGTTGAATTCTGGGACATCCGATTACTGCAAGCAATAATTGGGATCACTGTCCACAACGACATTGGAAAACTAAGGACACCAAATCAATTTTAGGTACGTCTGTTTTAACATTTCTCATATTCCCAAATAATTTTCTCAAACTCTAACCCGGATCGTTGTCAGACACTTTATTTTGTGCTATAAGCATTTCTCGAACTATCAACGATTTTGGAAAGGTAACGAAAACAATTTTTTTGAAATTGTCGTCTGCCGTGCAGTAACAAACGGTTATATTTATTAATGACAGTTTAATATCAAAATCTCGAAGAATTATTTCAATATTTCAAAAACTAGACAACTTTTGTTAGTTGGCTTTAGTTTTACAGATGTCAAATTAAGTTTTATTTTTAATGGAGGCGTTTGTTTGTTTGTTTGGCTGCAAAAATTTCTAGGATTTATCAATGGCTATTCGTCAGCAGAATAATTTTAAATAAACTTTCTGAGCTAATAAATTATTAATGAACTAAATGAGTTAAAAAAAAAATCAATGAGTTAATGGTTTGATATAAAATAGTCTAAACCTAAAAGTTGGTCATGCCCACATCACACTCATATACAGAATAAGAACAAACCTTCATACAAACATAATTATGCCCGCCAGCATAGGATTGGGGTATATCCATTTTGTCATTCTGCACGTAATACCTGGAATCACTCATCTTAGACAGCATGAAATGGTCACTTATTCCTGATCATGGTAAAAATCTATTTATGTCGCAATAAGAGCAACAGAGGTCACACTACTTAATCTAGGTTGCGTTTGTTTGGTATCTTATAACCGTTTCGCCATACAAATGATATCCGGTATACGATATACGAGGATAAGTTGTAAAGGGTGGCGCATAAGTAACGTTAACGGCGGCTATATCAAATGTGTTCTTGTGCATCATTTGGTTTTAACTCGTGAACCAATTGCATCTTATATGGGAAAAGATGTAACACATGTAAAATTCTTTGCAAAGACCGTCTAACTATCTCTAACTACTGAGAATGTCGCCAGGTGGAAGTTTCGGGGTTTTCCTCAATACTTGCTTGCACTTGAGCAATGGTCACTTCATTTCGAACTGCACGACGTCTTCCAGCACGCGAAAGATTACAGACAACCACTTGTTGCCCAAAACGCTGAACCAGTCGGCAAAAAAAAAAAAAAATTGTTGGAGCGCTAGAAGCATTTCAACTATGAAAGAAATTTCGATGAGATCTGAATAATCGAATGCTGACTTTCAAAGTAAAATTGAACAACTTTGTTTTGTGCTGGACCCTTTAATGATAGATTTCCCAAGTATTATTTAGTTAATTCTGTAAAGAGATGAAAAAAATACTTAACCAAAAAATGTATTCACTGATTAAATCTTAACGTTGCTTATGCGCCACCCTATAAAACTTTTCAGAATTTTACGTTTAACTAGAATACAATATTGCCAAAAATTTAAGTAGCTGCGGTCTACGAATTAGTGATTACAGCAGAAAATTAAATTGCTATAACGTGGGAGATACCAAAAGGGATGCAGTAATGCCTTAACGCCTCATAACGTGTTTTAAATTTTACAGAATTTAATACAGCTGTAGAAAAGATACGTAGCAAGAATGTACGGATTGAAGCGATAATTTGTAAGAGAGGTATCATAAGGAAATTCACAATTTTGTGTACCAGAACTTACTTCAGCAAATGGGATAAATTTGACAGAACTCACTGCAACTGTTACAAATGTGTTAATGATTAAATTTGCAAAATTATAATGGAGGTACTAGGAGGAGCATGCATACCTGCTCAATTTTAATCAGGATTAACAGAGAATTATAAGTCAATATATTGAACAAGAACATTGGTCTCTGCATCTCACCGATTAGAAATCGCAAAGAAAAATATGAATTTTTGTGGAACTACATAAAAGATCTGAATCTAAGGATATTTGGGCAAAATGTGTCATTTGTGTGGGACGCATCATACGGAACGCACCATCGGCTTCTTTTTTTTTAATTGTTCTATGCATTATATACAAATGCAATAAACAAAAATATTAATTTCTTTGGTCTGTGAATGCAGAGTTACAGGAATTTGTGAAATCCAGTCGAAATGTAAGCTGTATGGAAGAGCTGGGCCGATAGACCTCATTTTCATTCTCCGGCTACGCTCTGGTAAAATATTAGTCTGTGCTAAATCTTGATAAGCTTAATAGTGGCAGCCACACAGACGGATTTCGCTCAATCAACTTGAAAAAGACATGAAACACATTTTGGTCAAAAGTGTCTTTTTTTGATCAAAAGTGTCTATTTTAAACGCTTCTCTGTGGGTATTACAATTTAGCCATATCAAATGACGTATATCTTCATTCCGCTGGGCAAAAAATATTTGAAATAAAACTGAATAAAAAGGATCACGTCACAGAATTGAGAATAAGTCCTTGTATGAACAAGTTTTTTCATACTAGATCAGTTTATTTCAAGTGTGATTTTTGGAGGCCATAATATATCGATTTGAAAAAGGTTATTTTTTAGTAATCATGCCCACAATAGTGGCATTTACTTAAAAGGTATATGTGTTGTTACTGTTTTTTTTTCACATCTGTACTATTTTTATATTCTACTATTCTATTCTTATATAACATCCTTATATTTTATACATCACCCGTAGAAAATATTTCCAAGCACTTCGATCTTCTGCGCTTCTCCTCCAATTCGTCACACCAAGTTTCGATAGTATTCCAACGGCCAAAGCCAGCCAACGCAACCGCTATCTATTAATGCGTTTGACCACGTCGATTTCGGCATATAGCTATTACAACTCATTATTTATGCGATTCATGCGACGCCGATACTCTCCGTTGATGATGATGGGTCCACATATTTTCGGTAGTATTTTCCTCTGGAAAACTGCCGGTACTGATTCATCCGCTTGCGTCATAACCCAGAACTCCGCACCATATAATAAGACAGGTAGAACCAACGTCGGGTACAGTCGGATTTTTGTTTGTCGAGAGAGGGCTTGCTTAGCCCATAGTAACATCTGATAGCAAGCAACACTCTCCTCTTTATCACCATGCTCACATCATTTGTTTTGTTTACAGCGGAACAGAGGTAGATGAATTTTACCACCACTTCAAAATTATAGTTGTCAACGTTCACACAGCGTCCCAAACGAGTAGACTCTTTGTTCGTTAAAACCAACAACTTTGTTTTGTCCTTAGTCGACCAACAGGCTCATTTTCGCTGCTTCTTTTTCGATGCTTGAGAAGGCTGCAGTAACACTCGCAGTTTTCTGCCAATAAAGTATATGTAATCTGCATATGCGAGTAACAAAGATAGTACCAGTCGTTTGTTAAAGATGGTACCAGTCGTGTTAACTGCAGTACGTTGAAGAGGTTGAAGAGGTTGTCGCCCTGCCTAAATCCTCACCCGGTGTAAAAAGGCTCGCTTAGATCTTTGCCTATTTTTACTGAAGATAGCATGTCAGTCAGCGTCATCCTACTGCGATGTACAGGGTTGCCCATATTCGACGGACCCATCTGGCAACGCCA
>JAHXMU010000035.1:3371465-3474431 GCA_019455685.1 Philornis downsi
CAGCCGAGGGAAGCCATTTGGACAACATTATTTTTAAGTCTTAAAAATTCCCATGCTTCTACTTTTTAAAAATACAAATATATTTTTTTATGTTTCGTAGTTTTTTTTCTTTTAATTGAATATTTAAACCGCCAACACCCTTATGGCCCACCCTGTATATTGCGAATAAATTTATTTGATGACTTGATCAAGTCATTTGAGCGAAATTTGCTTGTCTGGCTGGCAGAATGGTGGAAAACATACTAAAACTGGTCACTGCATAATATTTTGCCTACTGATAAGTGAGGGTTTATAAATTGACCATATTGACCCACCCTTTCCGGTACTACTCAGACAAATTGACCTATAATTTCTCTGAGATTTTTCTCCATTGTGTTGAGTAGCAATGCTTGACATGGTTTGAAAAGTTCGAAGGATTAACCACGCTTCTTTTGGTACTTCCATTTCATCGCAAAATCGCAAAATTTGAAAAACGAAACTCACTCGCTCTTATAATTACCATACCAATTATCTACTTTATGCCATATATTCCTTGATTCATAACTTTGATTCAGTTGCCATAATTTCAATATAATTTATCACTCGTTAGGCTTTAATAAAGTTAGTTCTGGTAATGAAAATGAACTGCCTAGCCATGACTCCTAGCCTGCCGCACAAGCAAATTGGTCGATTTATCATAAATCAATAGTTCATCTATAACTTCTAAGTCTATGACTTCCAATGTGATTTTGCTTTTTTTTATCGTGCATAAATTCAGAGCAATTTTTGATAAGAATATAGTGGCACCTCTAACATTTTTGCACTAAGGCCAAGGAAATTGTGTGGGAATATACATGGATCAGTTCACCCTACTCAAATTGTCAATTTTTGGTTTCCGGTTCAAGTTTTTTTTTTTTCGATAATCACGAGCAATATGGCAGGTTCTTAATATGGCAGGCTCTATCAACTACTGCAGCTACAATTGGTAAAAAGGTACTGGAAATAGCAGGTCTGCTTGTTCAATCTGTGGTCTATGGTGCTGTCGACTTTGTGGGGATAGACTTCAGATAAGTAGGTGCATTAGGTACGTAATATATCGGATTTGCATAATTTTTGCAGTGCAAACTGGTACTTATTATAGAATTATTCAGTAACCAGGCCCTCCGACCTCTATCGTATTTTTAATAGATTCTCGCACAGATGGACTTGTGGAGACCGGCATCGATTTTTATGGCGACCAGGAATTTATATCAGGATGATCAAAACCGACAAACGTCGAATCGGATTTCTTTTATTCAATGCCAAATGCCAGTTTTTCTTGTCGGCTAAGAAGGTTTTTGAAAAATTATAGAAATGCTTTGAGAATAACTTGACGTTGAATGAATTATAATTTAAAACTCTGGAAAATAATCGAAATTTAATTCTAATCAAAATTGAGTAACAAATTCGTAGATCTTAAAACATACTGCAGTAACAAATTTTTATGCGCAGTTTCCGTTTAGAGATTTTAGATTGGGTCGGTGTCAACAGTTCAAAAAAAAAAAAAAAAAAAAAAGACAGCCTTATCCATATTTTATACATATTACAAAAGCGGTACCAGAACTAGCCGCCCTGACGTATAGATGGTGCCAGTAGTTTAACAAATATTATATTTGATGGAGAGTGGCAACCTTGTAAAACATATGCTTCAAGTTTCAAGGCGTCTCGTCGTTTAGTACTCTTATATGAGCCACCAAAAGTAAACAATCTCAGTTTCGATTTAAAAAGTCTCATTATAACCGATATTAAAGCCGAGCTAGATTCTAATCTGGGGAAGTCTGCTCCTTCGTTTACGACTATAAATTATTGCGTAGCAGAGTTTAAATGAGGCCGTAAGAGCTGCCAAGACGAACATCGCAGTGGTCGACCAGTCGAGATGTCCACGACACGGCTAAGAAAATCCACAAAGTGGTATTGAATGATCATCATCTGAAGGTTCATGAGCTAGTTTAAATTATAGGCATTTCAAAAAGTGAAATATATCATATATTGACCAAAAATTTGAAGATGAGAAAGCTGTGCGCAAGATGGGTGCCGCGCTTGCTTTCAATAGAGCAAACAGTGTAGTAAAGATGTTTTAATAGAGTGTTTGGCGATGTTTCACCGCAATAATTTGACGATGAGCCCGAAAGTTTGAAAGTGCTAAAATATTGATTAACAAGGTCTTCTGAAAGATATACAGCACACATTTTGGAGAACAACATTTTGGAAAACAAATTAATATAAGAAGCTAATTATAATTCCAAAAACCTAACCCTGTATTTATAATAGGCTTACACATACTTATGAATTTACGAAATTTACTTAGATGTGTTGAATTTATAAAACTAGAATTAAATTAATAATTGCATCATCATTTATGCATTCATATGCATTCATCGAGGTCACCGACACCCAACTTTCGTTTATTTGCTTCCCATTATCTATTTAAAAGGTAATTAAAAAAGCATCACCGATTTACCCACAGATTATACACAGATAATGGTAGCATACATGGTGTCCTTCACTTTATGTAGCTTTAAAATAGAACCTGGCAAATCAGACAGCCATGACTCCTTTATATCTGAAGTAGGGCACCATATAATTGGCCAAAAACAGTCAAAAAGAATCCTTTAGTTCTTTTTCTGTTTCCTTGGACTCTTGAATACGAGGGTTAAACAAAGAAAATTGCAACTTTTGTATTTTGTGTTCATGCCTTGTTGTTGTCGTTGTAAATGAAAATGTGAATTGACAACAAAAGAACGGCAAAAATGTGGAGCACATACACAGCCACACACACACACACACACACATGTAAATGTCAAGGAGTGGGGAAAAACAATGAATGGAGGGGCAACGACGAAGAAGCAACATAAACAAATGATGGAAGCCAAAAAATGTACTCACAAAGACGTATGAATAAGAATTACTTGCACACACACACACACATACTAAACATGAAAACACACACGAAATCACATGGACAGAAGAACAGCCAAAGAAAAAAAAAGGGAAGGACTCATAAAGTGTTAAAGCATAAAACATAATCCAAAGCAACGTCAGCAACGACAAACGCCACCAATCTAAATACTTGCACACACACACACACGCACACACAGACCACACACTCAGAGAGCACATTATGGAACAATATAAGAAACAGTGACAAATACAACAAGAACAACAACGATAGCAGAAATGAACAAGTGATAAACGATGTGTGATGATGTCCTTGTAAAGGATATACACACCGACAGCAATAACAACAACAGATCACATTGTGTTATCCAACAAACCTGGAAACAGCAGCAGTAATGCCAGTAAATTTGCACTACCAAAAGTAACAGAGTGGGCAAGGCCTTTTATATAGAGGGCATCGGGAATATTTATTGTGTTAAAAGAAAAAACTCAACATATCAACCATACACCATTTTGTCCCACCTTCCGCAGGCCAAAAGAACCACAAACACAAAATTTGTTATTGTTAGTTATTATATTTTCCAGAGCGATTTTTGGAATAGGGTGGTACAAGCCACTTACACCGTATACGAGTACGTATGTATATAATTTATGCTATCGTCCAACAGCATTTGTATCCTGGTGTTCATAATTCTAAGAGATCATTGAGCATAGCCGTTATAAATTTAAATATACATAGTCCTGCCATATGTTCTGTTACAAATATAAAACGCGATAAAAAAAAAACAATATTCATATTGTATTCAAAATTATTTCATTTATTAGAAGACAATATTGGTTATTAAAAAAATTGTATTCACTCGAAATGGCCGCCTTTTGCTTTAACACAAGCTTTCAAACGGTGGGGAGTCTTGCAAACCATATTCTCCAATTCTGACCACAAAGCATAACCCAGTGGATTGAGATCTGGACTCCCTGATGGCCAATCTTCTGCTGCTATAAAGCCAGGAATGTTGACTCTGAAACTCTGTGCTCAGGAGCAGAGTCCTGTAGGAAGATCCATCTACGTCCATTGAAAAGGGCATTGGTCAAATCCTTCACAACACCCTCTAACACATCTTTTTGGTAAACCATTGAACCAGTTTTTACGCCCTCTTCATAGAAATGGAGGGATGTGGCACCATGGTGAGAGACCCCCCACCAAACCATTACGGAAGAGGGATGATGGCCACATTGAACCCTTGGAACAACTTTTTTCGCTTCCTTAAATGAAGTGGCATAAATCTTGTCATTTTGTTTGTTGAAAACTTCTTCCACGGCAAAAATTTTCTCATCCGTAAATAGAATGTTTTCATGGCCATTGTCCCCGTGCCACTGCAAAAGTCGCTTGCATCTTTCCAGCCTAATTTTTTTTTGTTGAGGAGTTAGAAGATGCCCCGTGGACCGACGATAGGCTTTCATATGCAGATCATCCCGAATCAGCAGAGACATGAATCTGGTTGATGTATCCAATTCCTTGGACATGATTTTCTGCTTTCTAAGGGGATTTCTCAGAATTCTTTCACGCACTGCCTTTACTACCGCACTCGTACGGACAACGCGCGGGCGACCACGGTTCTATTCCCGCAAGAAGTTTTGAACGATAAGCGCTGGAAATTGTGTAACGGAACATATGGCAGGACTAGTTATAAGGACGATGTCACGCCCATTTATTCAATCTTAACCAAATGCAGCCTATGACCCATACACGAGGTGTGTTCACAAGATACGATGAATTTTCAAACTTCTCGGGTTACGTACATTCGACTTTCGAATATTAATCTTTTTTTTATGTTGGTACACTCGTCTCGACATGTTGACGATTTTACACATATAGCAGTTTTAGTTTGTTTGTAGGAGGCATAAATAAGGCGAGTGTTTTGCGTGTTCAGCGATTCGGTCCTTTCATGGGTCTCTTCAATCTTGGGAACAGAAAAAAGTCGCAGGGGGCCAAATCTGGTGAATACGGCGAGGCATGACAATGGTATTATTTTTGCCCAAATAATGTCCCACAAGCAAATATAAGTGAGCTGGTGCATTATCATGATGCAAAAGCCATGAATTTGTTTTCCACAATTCCGGGCGTTTTTTTTCGTATTGCTTCACGCAAACGGCGTATAACTTCAAGGTAATACTCCTTATTTATCTTGTGATAAGAACTTCTGATCCACTACGCTATGGTAATCGAAGAAGACAGTGTGCAAAACCTTGACATTTGATAGAACCTGACGTGCTTTTTTTTGGTCTTGGTACTCCTGGACTCTTCCATTGGAACGATTGGGTTTTGTTTTGATGTCATAACCATATACCTATGATTCGTCACCAGTTATGGCCCTGTTAAGCAAATCTGGATCATCGTTGACGTCATTCAACAATTCTTAAGCAGAAAATCGCCGAACGCGCAAAACACTTGTGTTATTTAAGTCTCGCACAAACAAACTAAATATGCTATATGGATAAAACCGTCAACATATCTTCGAGTCAAGAGTACCAACATAAAAAATAGTGGCCGAAAATCGAATTTACATCATACACTTATAATAACATTTTTTATTGGAATCGATAAATTGGTCTTTGCCATTTAATTTTTGAATAAGATTCCATGTAAATGTTGACCGCGACTCCGTCTCAAAATGCTCACTCGGAAAGTGCAATTTTTCGTCACTTTTTCAGGCATTTCGGCCTGTATTCCACGAATAATGCGAGTTATGTTATCCTGTAAGGCTTCAAAAGTGTTCGGCTTGTCCAAATAGACTAACAACTTGACATAAACCCACAAGAAATAATCAACTCACAGAGCCAAATCGAGAGATTAGCTGCTCACCAAATCCATCCCTCAACATATCGATTGTTTCACGAACAGTATGGCATGTTGCACCGCCCTGAAGAAACCACATGTCAACCAAGTTCAACTCAACCTATTGGGGTCCAAAAAAAATTCCTTGTGGTTGAGTAACACATGCCCAATCGCTGAGAACAGCGACGAATTGACATTTAACGATCGTCATTAACACTGCACGCACAAGTAAATTTGGTGCGAAATTTGGAGATAACAGCACGAATTGTTGATTCAGCAGGTCGATTATGACGTCCATTAAATGGTCGTATCAAATGATGCACATTTGTCACAGAGCACGAATTTTGACAATAAATTTCAACGACTTGCAATCGTTGCTCGTTTGTTAGTCTTTCCATAATGAAATGGCTGAGTATACTGTACACTTTTCACTTTGACAGCCATTTCACGTTTGGACGCCATTACCAACCAGTGCTGCCAACCCGAAAAACTTAAATCTTAAAAAATCACCCTATATTACTCAGACTCGATATTTTTGAATACGGTACGAAATGTTGTTTGGTTCATACTTATCATTCTGCTGCACAACGTTTTGCGAAAATTTAGTACTCATCAGACTTTGAACAAATTAGCACTAAGAATGAAAATAAACCACGTTTTCCCGCTCCTTAAGACGTCTTCCTTACTGGTTTAACGATTTATCGATACTCAATATTTCCTCTGTAATATCTGAGCAGACGCTTTCTTTACTACTGTTTTATCAATTTAGAAGATTCATTTGAAAACAAATTACTTCAGAAATGTAGAATGTTCCATGGCATTCCACATGGCATTCGATATAAATGTAAAATTCTGAAATATAAGTAGACATTTTCGCATTATACAGGGTGGCGCAATCGAACGTGCATATTGCATAATCTTTTTTTGCGGGTAGAAAAGGCGCGGGCGGGGGAGCGCCTACATCGTTGGGTTGGCGGGCTCATGGAGTTTTAGTCGCTATGGATTACTTCGACGGGAAGCGTCGCGCATTTTGCGTGCACGCATTTTACGAGAACTCTCGTTCATATATTGCTACCAGGCGACTATATTATGCTGAATATGGACTACGGCGAATTAGTGAAGCTCCGAGTGCTAATTTAATTAAAATATGGGTAAAGCGTTTTGAAGCGACCGGTTCAACATTTAAACCACAAGCTAATGGTCGCCCAAGAACATTTAGGACCGAAGACAAGGTTGAGAGAGTTATGGAGTCAGTACGAGGAAATCCACAAATGTCGACTCGCAAGAGATCGTCTGTCTTACAATTATAAGCTGCAATTAACACAAGAATTGAAAGAGTCTGACTTCATAGCAAGGCTCGCATTTGCTAATGAAATGCTTAATCGATTTTCCAATTTTGACAATATCCTTTTCTCTGACGAGGCTCATTTCCTTATGAATGGGTTCGTAAACCGTCAAAATTGTCGTTACTGGAACAGTGAAAATCCCAAAATCAAACACCAGAAACCATTGCATAGTCCTAAAGTGACAGTATGGGCAGCAATCTCCGGCAGAGGAATAATTGGTCCTTTTTTCTTCGAAAATGCGCGGGGCCAAAACGTCATGGTTAATACGGAACGCTATGTTGAGATGTTGGACGGATTTTTGGCTCCAGAAATTGAAAGTTCAAGTTCAATAGTGAATTTCAGAACTTGGTTCCAACAAGACGGAGGTGATATCCCATGGCCCCCACGTAGTCCAGACTTGACGTTTCTTGGCTTTTTTTTTGTGGGGATACCTCAAACACAAAGTCTACAGTAATAATCCAAGAAACATCGTTCAGCTCAAGGAGAATATCCGTGGTGAAATGGCAGCCATTACACCAGTATTACTGAAGAAAATTTTCAATAATTTTCGTTTGCGGTTAGAGGAGTGCCGTCTTAGAGAGGGTCACCATTTAGGTGATGTTATTTTTAAAAAATAAACTCCATTTATTACTCTACAATCCCTTACATTTATTTTAACCGTACCTTTTGCATTTATTTTTTAATATATTTTTTAAATATGCACGTTCTATTGCGCCACCCTGTATCATACGTCCAAAGTGCGTCCCTCAAAATGTCTTTTTCAAAATGGGGCCAGCTATCATTACTCTAAAGTAGTGACAACGATTTACTCCAGAAACAACAATAGAGTTTTATTAAAAGAATTGCATCTAATCGAATTTTTGCTGAAAAGATTTTAAAACAACTTTTATATTGCGGGAAAATCGATTTTTGATTTGTAAAAAATCGAATCGTAGAATTTTACTAATGAAGTTTAAGTTTGAAAATCTTGAACGTACTCATATTTTCTACGAAAATTGGCAAGAAGAAGTGTTGGCCGCCCTCAGCAACTTGAAAATTAATACTATCCTACAGCGATTTTAGTTTCCGTGTACAGAATTTATTGAAGGCCTTTTAAGATGTGAAGTCCGCTACTGAGAAGGGCTCGAAAGCAATACAACTACAGAAAACAATGAATTTTCTTGTAGACATTTGTATGCGGCTATCGCTGTCTCTTTCTTTGCAAATTTATATGTGGCTGTGTGCACTTGAATGAAAGATAGCAAAATAAGAAGCAAACGCTAAGAAAATTGTAAAAGGTTAAAAGTACATCGGACATGAATATCGAAAAGGATACATTCCCCACAGAAGGAACAAAATACAACAGAAAATCTTGAAGAAACATTTATTGACAGGCCGCCTGTTTGCGTGGGGGTCGGTCATTGTGAAGAAAATGATATTCTTCCTCTAAATGTTTAGCCTTCAACTCGTACCTTAGGCGTAACATAAGTTTGCTATTGTCTATGCGAACGACTTCTGTAAGGCATACAAGGATGTTTATGTGTATACTCGCATATGAGTTTAAGGACTTGTCTTCGGATGTTGTCTTATCTTCTAATATTTGAGCATTTTTTTGTGTGTTACAAAATTTAATTAAACAAAATGCTTTAAGCCAACACACAAAAAAGTGTATGCCTTAATAAACTTCTTCTCTGATGGCCCTCACTCCTAAGGAAATTCTCAAGGATGTTGTTAAAGGATGTAAGGTGTTTTCTTCTGGCTTTCGGTCTGCAGTAGATGTTTTAAAAAATACTACTATCATTTAAGCTAAATTATGTTATACCTATGTTAACATACACGTCTTTATGGCATTAACGCCTACATGACCTTTAGGCAATGCGTTTGTAGTAACTTTCCGACAGACAGAAATTACAAAAAAATTTATATGCAAGAGAGATGAGATAAGAGCGCCTATATTAAAGTATTCATATCAAAGTACTCCAGACTACTACAACTTTTAAATAGCAAACATGCGTGTGCAAATTATAAGGAATACTACAGTGCGGAACAATAAATCCTTTCGTATGTAAACTGGGCTGGCGTGAAATAGTTATCAACCCACAAAGCTAGCTTTGCTTGAAAGCAATTTGCAATGTGTGTCAATTCAAATATACAAAGTACACAATAACTGAAGGCTAAATAGAGCACATAATCAGCCGTAAGCGGCTCATGGTTACACGGAAAAGTTACATTTTCATTAAGAATCAACCGACATTAAGTATGCGAGTCTAGATTCATTAATGGTTGGCCTTAGGGCAACTCTGGATTATCACTCTCAAATATCAAATAATTTATAATTGTTAAATTTTAGTTAGTAAAGGTGAATATTTAATAATATTCGAAGATATTTGGTCTCATTTAAGCTAAATAATTGCCCTGTTGATTATAAATAAGCTGATCAGTAGTAAATGTATCCAGCATTTTCGAAATTTTGACTGGACTTAAAGTCTTATATGGTAAATTTTGTGATGCCAAACGAAGTGTGGTCCTTATAATGTCTAACAAGTCTTAGAACTTTTCGAACTGTCGAGGCATATCGTTAGATTAAGCAAAAAATCACTGGGGCCCTGAAACTGTGGGGTCTAAACTGAGCCCGAATTTCAGAAGTTCAATTTTTTATATACAGGGTGGGCCATAAGGGTGTTGGCGGTTTAAATCCTCAATTACTCGGTAACGCGCGGCGCGGGGTGGCGGGGGGATGTGTTGTTCGCTGCGCCGCCTTCTGGAAATTTAGTCGTCATGGAGCCGTACACAGAAGTGCAGCGTGCATTTTGTGTCCGAGCGTATTACGAAAACAATAAATAAATAAATCAGTGATTACTGCACGACGTTTGTATCGGCATGAATACGGTTTACACGATTTAAGTGAAGTTCCAAGCGCCAATGTGATACGAAAATGGATCAGAATGTTCGAAACAACCGGCTCAACAGTACCAATTACGGTTCGTGGTCGCAAAGTTTCTGCAAGATCAGCCGACATTGAGGAGCATGTTCGTGTTTCAGTTCAACACGTAAGAGAAGTCAGTCTTTGGATGTCAAAAGAACAGCTTTACGACGAATTTTGAAGCGTGATTTGCATTTGAAGGCTTGTATGATTCAGATAGTCCACGAATTAAAACCCGATGATGCCAATAACCGACTTAACTTTGTCAAGTTTTCCTGAAAAACTCATTTCGAAAAGGGGGGATGTTGAATGGCCCCCACGTAGCCCCGATCTCTCTCCATGCGATTATTTTCTATGAGGCTACCTCAAATCGGTTGAAGAGGAACATTATTCAGGAAAGTAACAAAATACCGAGAACAACTTTTCAACGAGTTTTCCAAAATTTGCGACTTCGGTTCCAAGAGTGTCAAGCAGTCGAGGGAAGCCATTTGGACAACATTATTTTTAAGTCTTAAAAATTCCCATGCTTGTACTTTTTAAAAATACAAATATATTTTTTTATGTTTCGTAGTTTTTTTTAATTGAATATTTAAACCGCCAATACCCTTATGGCCCACCCGTTATAATCAAAACATAAAAGTTTCGTAAAGCGACGAGGGCGGACCCGAAACTAGGCAACGTATCAAAGACTCAAAAAAGTTGGGAAAAATGTTCTTCATTTTGCAACCTCATCTCTACACTTTTTCCTGCGATAATAGCTTCTATACCTTGCTTAAAGTAAAAAACTATATAACTCATTAAAATAGTCATCAACTGCAGATTCCACCTCTTCAATGTTGGGAAATATTTTACCACCGAACCAGTTCTTCAAGTTTGGAAATATCAAATAGTCCGAGGGAGCTAAATCTGGCGAAGAAGACAATTATTTTTTCTATTTATTTTCTTTATTGAATCTTTCTTTTAAAATGTAAAATAAGTATTCAAATTTTAATATTATCTTGAACTAGAGTACGCTGCCATTTCCGGATCTTATTTTTGGTAAGCCGAATTTTGTATCACCGTACCAAGTCTAGCGTGTCCTTCCTTCTTAGCCGTATATGACCGGGAAAATATTGAAGGTTTTGAGCGAGTAGGAAATATAAGGAATGTTTAAGTCCTCATTCCTAATATACCATGAGGCACCACAAATTTTGCGCAGTATTCTTGATTGTCTTCTCTGTAGCTTATTTATGTTAGAAGCCGATGCCATTCCCCACAACTGGATGTGGTATGCCCACATTGGCTTCAATATTGTTTTGCATATGGTGATTTTATTTTCCAAACTGAGAGTTGAGCCATTTTTAATTTCAATTGAGTGATTTTTATGTCGATGTGATTTTTCCAGTTGAGACGTCGATCAAGGTGAATACCCAAATATTTGATATGGTTATGAACGGCTATCGTACTACCGTGAATAGTGAGGGCTGGGCAATTGTTCTGTCTAGGAGAAAATGTAACCTGAACACTCTTAGTGGCATTTACTTTTATCTTCCACTTTTCCAGCCAAGATTCTAAAGCATGTAGTATATGAGACTGCAGTTGTAAAGAAGACATTAATGGTCAAGTGCTAATGCTCATGAATGTAGTGTCATCAGCGATGACGCCAGATGTAGTGTTAATCTAGCGGAGAAAGCATTTGGAATTTTAATTCAATAATTGTGTCCATTCCAATAGTCAATGTGTGAACTGACGCATTTTGTTGATGAAACGGTACTTTATTTTTCGTCAAATACAATCTTTTTTCATAATTTTATCACCTAAACGCCGCAATATTTTAGCATAATATGGTTTTTCCTTTCTGAAGATAATCAATAAAAATAATTCTATGCACATCTCAAAAACCGTCTCGCCTTTTTTTGACACGATTCTCCCATTCCAGTCCGCAGTATTTACTGTTCCTTTCTCACGTCTCATCCATGGTTATAAATCGATGCAAAAATTCGGCTTTATAGCGGTGAAGCATTGCCAAACACTCTACTTAAAAAAACATCTTCACGACGCTGTTTTTGCTCTATTGAAATCAAGCGCGGCACCCATCTTGCGTACAGCTTTTTCATCTTCAAATCTTTGGTCAATATACAATGTACAGCACTTTTCGAAATTCCTATCATTTCGGCTAACTCATGAACGATCATTCAATACCATTTTGTGGATTTTCTTAACCGTGTTTGGCGTGGACACCTCAATTGGTAGACCACTATGGTGTTCGTCTTGGCAGTTATTACGGCCTCGTTTTAACTCTGCCGCCCAATGTTATATACATATAGTCGTAAAAGAAGGAGTAGAATCTAGCTCGGCTTCAATATTGGTTGAACTGAGTGATACGTTTCAAATGGGAATATTGAATTACATAACGGTGTGCAATTTTTCTATGTTTACAAATTCACTAAAATCGTTTTCTTTCAATGGCTCAAATAAAAATAATAAACAAGGTGGCGCCTTGAAATTTAAGACGTTTGTTTTCAAATGTGCAGGTTTTACATGAGTCTCGCTGTGAAAGCCTTATCTATGGTGTGCCATCATACAGGTGCTGTTTTCCATCATTTTTTTCTTGGTTATATGTTCCTTCTTTTCTCTAGCGACAGCAAGCGCCCCTTTGGGGTACTCAAACTAATCCCGAAGGATTGGCCAAACTACCAGAGATTGGAAGTAGGTCCCTTGGAAAAGCTTCCTCAGGTCCCACTCCCTCACTCGGCCAAAGTACCTTTGTAGTCACTTGGTATGAAGTGAGCTACCTCCCGGGTAGGAGTTGAGGTATCTAGGAAGACCTCGGATAGACATGAACAGTGTTTTCTAAGCTAATGCCTTCCTTCACCAACGCAACCTGAAGCAACGCAAAAGCACTGAAAACACTTGTTCGGGCAACCACAGCCAGCACGATGGTCCCACTAGGGGTCCAACACCATTGACCAGGAAGGAACAATGTTCCTTGGGCCCCTGGTCACCCGTCCTCCCAGAAGAAAAGAACCCCCTGGTCTGGGTTTCGCAGACAAGCTACTCCAGTTTTGCTTTATCATACCTCGCATGGAACTGGTGATCCATAATCTACGGCATAGATTTTCAATGTCCGAGGAGAGAATATCAACACAGCAAAGCACACCATGCTCCAATCATAGTTCATTAACCAGATTTCTCTGGTCATACAACTATATTAACGGAAAAGATAAATCCTCTGATACATCCCGACGGCTTCTCTATGTCCGCACCTGTTGCCAGGATGTGTCTTGTTTAACTATGACTCTCCCCTTTACTTGGTTTTCGAAAAACGAGTTCCAAGATCAGTTTGATGTCATATTATAGGTGAATCCCAAGACATAATCCACCTTTTCCTAGGGCGCCTGGCACAAGGCCACACTACTTTGTTTTTGTACGCAAAAGTATTCTAGGAAACAGCAGCCTACCCACAGACGTATGTTTTATAAGGTTGCCGCTTTTCACGAAAATAATTTTTTTGTTCAAACTATTGGTTCAAACTATTCGTCAGATCGGCTTGTTTTGGACCGCCTTCGTGTAAGAAAGCTAGCGCTGAAATTTTGAACTGTTGAATTGGTTTATATACACCTTTACCCAACGTTCGTTTGTGCTGCAAAAAAAACCCTGTATTAAATTACAATAAATGGAGAAGTCCTCCATTTGGGGAAATATAAAACAACTTCCGATTTTGCTAGATCGTCCACTTTGTCTGCGTTGTACAATAATGGGCGTGGCAGTGCAACATATTTGTATTTGCAGTACTAAGTGCCTGATGAGTGCTCGGTTATACTGAATTTGTTGCAATGCGAATCTAGATATAAGTAAGTTAAATAAGGTAATTTGTATGGGAAGTAGATGAGAGAGCGTAGTCATACCTTGCACAGTATTATAATAAAATGCAACTGACGAGAATTCAAGTAACTAAAGGCATCGACTTAGGAGTTACAGGAAAATTAAATTACGAAAAATCGGGCGATTTATATTGGATATACCAGAATGAGCATGGTAGTGTCACCCATTTTCAACCCCAGAACTTATACGCATGATATATAGTGCAAAATTGGTTGAATTTATTACAACCGATTGAAAGATATGGAGGTATAAATATATGGGTTAAATTCACCTTTTACACTGGTGTATCCAATATAAAAGAGCCGAAGGCTTCCCAAAAGAAAAGCATCAATTATCTTTTGACCATGTGGGTTTAGTGGCTTCTACAATCGATTGAGCGGTCTCCGTTTGTGTGTCAGACTGACTGGGTGGTTGGTTAGCTGGTAGACACAATAACTACAGTAAATCGTCAACAATCTTCTTTAAACATATAACAGCCTAATAATTTGCAAAACCATAGCAGAGGATTATAAATGAGATATAACGGCCTATCCGATCGATTGACCGATTTTTCGAAACTCTTAGACTGCAGCAACCTGGGTTTTAAATCATTGTTTTACAATTCATGGTAAAATTTGAAAGAATTTAACGGTTAATCGTTCACCTTCTGGTACCGCCCAGACAAATGACTAATTTAACCCGTGTATTCGTAGGTTTATATCTTTTATTCGGGTGCATTAAATTCTGCAGCGATTAGGAATGAAAATTTACCATAATGTTTCGCCCCTTTTGGTACCCTCCAACGTAAATTGGCCGACTTTCAGAAATTCCATTTTTACCCCGAAACTCCGATATAAATGAGCGACTTAAGTCCAATATTTTCTTAGTTTTCTTTTCTCCGACTGCACCAAGTTCATTAAAATGCAGTACGTGTTAAGAAAATGCCTGAAAATGAGAATAGACTGGATTGTCAAGTATCCTCTGGTATCTCCTATAAAACTTGAGCGATTTTCCAAAATTCAATTTTTTCCTGTAACTCTTTAGTCCTAGACTGCAAAAACTTACGTTTCTTAGTATTGCTTTATATTGGGTTGTTCGGAAAGTTCGTTCTGTTAATTCGTTAGTTCACGTCACGTAACTTCTCATGACGTAGAGTTCCTTCAAACACTATCAAAAGTTCCTCCCACCCGTTCTCTAAACTGTTTACTATTGTTTACTTTTGTTTAAAAATAAGTTTTAAAAAGTGGAAAAATAGCGAAAAAGAACGTTTTGGATATATTATGCTGTATTATTTCCCAAAAGGCAAAACTGCTGCTGAAGCCAGTTGAAGAATAAAGTCTGTTTATGAAGAAAACCAAATTAAAGAATTCAATAGAAATGGTTTAAAACATTTTCTACGGTTGACTTCTCCCTAACGGACGCTCCCAGATCAGGACTGTCAAAAGAAATTATTTCCGAGCAGGTGAGAGATTAAACTATTGTTAACCCCCATGCAACAGTTAGGGAAATGGCTGAAATTATTATAAAAATCAGTCGCAACCGTTCAGGGGGTCATAAAAAAACTCGGATTTGTGAGCAACCTCGATGTGTGGGTACCTCACTTTCTCACAGAGATCTCACACTGCCTTGTGGGTCCGCCAGAAACTGTCAGAGCTTGGACGGGAAGTTTTACCTCACCCACCGTACTGCCCAGACTTCGCCTATTTCGCAGTCTGAGCGAAAGGATTTGAAGGATTTGAATTTCCATAACGACGAGGAAGTGAAAAATCGAATAGTTTTATAAAAGAGGAATTAAAAAGCTCCCAGAGAAGTGGAAAGAAGTTACCAAAAAAGGCGGAGGTTATATAAAAGATTAAAATAGTTGTTTTCTTGCATATAGATTTTGTATATAAATTTCTTTTAAAAATGGAAAGAACTTTCCGAACTACCCGTTAAAAACAGATAAACATTGACAAAAATCTACCAAGTAGCCACGCCTCCAACATAAATAATATATTACTGTTTCAGGCAAATTTGGCATAAAAAATGGTCTAATCGTAGTTTTAATGCCAAAGATATATAAATATAATGTTATATTATAGAAGTAAATTTATGAGTGATATGCTTACACCATAAAATCCTATTAAAATCTGTAAATGTACCCCTCTACTCAATTTCTTACATAATTACATAACTAATATTAACATTTTTTTTCTCATTGCAGATAAATCGAAGTATTGGTTAATCATCGTGGTCCTTCAAGGTAAACTTTTAAGTTTCAAGTTTATTACAATACATTATTCGATAAAAGTCCAATTTTTTTGTGGTGAAGTGCGAAATTAGTAGCGGTACTAAACTGATAACATTGTTAAACACAAATTTTGGAAGTGATAGAGATTAATTCGTCAAAAATTACTCTATACAGCTACATTAAGATGCCCAAAATTCAGATATAAGTGCGCATTAGTTTTTGTTTATGTTTTATGTTATGTTGTAAATTAAGCATCGAAAAATCAACTCTAAATGTTTTCGATGATTACTTTTGCACCACTATAGGTTAAATTTATCCACGTTCCTGTGGACTTGCTGACATTTATTTCATATCCATAAATTCTACGTGCTTATAATGTTTTGTGAGTTGTCGCCATTTTTGGTCTTTCAATTTTTTCTCTCTGTCTTTTTTTTACAATAATTTTTACCTAAAATTAGCAGAATATTGGGCCCGTTTTGGAGCTACCAACCGAATGAGTTCCATTCAGAAGTGTTACATGTTTACTTAATGTTCATCGCTGTTAGAATGACAGTTACATTGTTGATACTAGCCGTGTTCTTAGTTTAGCTGCCAATTTACAGCTCTTCGATGGAATGATAGCAGAGAATATTAGCCCAAAGTTGGGAAGTTGGGAGCTGATTGAATTTTCACAAACTTCTATTAAGGTGAAATTTTCATCGGAAAAATTATTTCCTTTAGACGGGAACAGGCAGTAGTCGATTGGTTCCAAGTCCGGACTGTAAGATAGATGCATAAGGACCTTTCAACCAAGAGGCATAAGGACCTTTCAACCAAGATGTCGGAGCTTACGTCGACTTACTATCGGTATATGTGGCTTGACGGTTTTCTGATGGAACATATTTCCTTTCCTATTGGCCATACCCTTCTTTTTCTGGCCGATTGCTTGCTTCAGACGGTCCAGGTTTTGACAGTATATGTCCGAATTAAGAATTTGGTAGTAGAAGAGTAGCTTATAGTAGATGCTTCCTGGCTTGACTTGGCTGCTCGCTACTCGACTATGCCCATTTTCTCCCGAATTATCATAAAGTCAGCATCCACTGCGGAAATGGATTGATTTTGTTGTGATTCAGTGGAGATTTGCAAATTTTTTTTTTTTTTTGTTAACTCGCTTTGTACAGAGTCTTATTCAGTAGTCCCAATCGGTTTTTTGTGCAGTTTTTAGCCCCTCGACAATTGAAATTGAATTTGACAATGTTCATTATTCTGTAGACATTTTTGCTATTTGGCCTTCAAGAGTGTAGTCCATTTTTGACATCAAAATTACAGGATCGGAATCAATTAAACCAAAATTTTGCATAGTTATTTCAGTATTAGGACCATAAACTCTATCCACATTTTTAGTCATCTGGATTCCATATTCGTCTTTATCGAAAACACAAATTAAAAAGAAATGAAGTTTTTTCTTTGCTGGTGTTCATCTTTGATGCCTGATTGAGCAATACTGATTATTAAACTGATTATTATTAAAGCCATCTATTGTAAAAATAATGGATTGTTTTTTACTTATAAAGGGTGGCGCATAAGTAACGTTATATATATATATATATAGCGACTATATTGAATGTGTTCTTGTGCATCATTTGGTTTTAACTCGTAAACCAATTGTATCTTATATGGGAAAATATGTAACATGTGTAAACTTCTTTGCAAAGGCCGCCTAGATATCTCTAACTGTTGAGAACGTCGCCTGGTAGAAGTTTCAGAGTTTTCCTCAATACTTGCTTGTACTCGAGCAAAGGTCACTTCATTTCGAACCGCACGAGGTCTTCCAGCACGCGGAAGATCACTGACAGCTCTTTGTTGCCCAAAACGCTGAACCAATCGGTAAATTGTTGGAGCGCTAGGAGCATTTCGAACATGAAAGAAATTTCGATATGATCTGAATAATCGAATGCTGACTTTCAAAGTAAAATTGAACAACTTTGGCTTTTTGTTCTGTACTGAGCCTTTTCATCATAAACTTCTCAAGTATTATTTAGTTAATTCTGTAAAAAGACTTAAACAAGAAATGTATTCGCTGATCAAATCGTAACGTTAAATATGCGCCACCCTATACATGTATCACTTTGTAAACAGTGCTAAATAAAATGTATTCATGTCTCTCATGGCAGGCTGCGGATTTGTTCGGTAAGGGAAAGAGTCGATAGCCAAGGGAAAGGGAAGTCAAGGGAAGAGTTGAAGTCAAATTTCGCTTCATAGTGTAATCCTACGGACATGTATTATTTCGAAGATTTTTCTGGTTCCGCGAAATACCATTTGATATGTGAGAACTTACGAGCAAAGTTCGAATTGCTTCATCACGCACCTTATTCGTTAGATTATCGGACAATTTTCTATTTCTTAATTAAAAAAAAAATATATCAGTAGTTAAATATTTGGCAGCAATGAAGAAATGGAGTCG
Organism: Philornis downsi; assembly: GCA_019455685.1. Lineage (NCBI taxonomy): Eukaryota > Metazoa > Arthropoda > Insecta > Diptera > Muscidae > Philornis > Philornis downsi. The sequence continues at coordinate 3,389,982 of JAHXMU010000035.1, forward strand.
GCGGTTGATGACTGTTTTAAGGAGTTTGATAGTTATTAAATATCGCTGGAAAAAGAATATAGAGCTACAAACAGAATTAGTTGGAAAATAAAGAATATTTTCCCCAACTTTTTGTGCCTTCTAGTTAGGCCTGGCTAGTTTTGGGAACGCGTTCGTAACATATGACACGTTATTTGCTATCAATTTCACAATTTTTCAAACAGATTTTATATTTGTATGCTTTTCTTTTCAGCATATTTTTATATGTATTAGACGATTGGTATTTTCAGAGTAAAACACATAGCCTAAAAATGTGATGTGACTGTCAGTCACATTGTGATTGCCGAACAGCTAGAAGTTCATGACAAACAACATAAAAAAATCGCATATTTATATTTGAAGATTTTTCAAAAACCAAAACCATTGGCAAACAATAAATTGACAGACATATAAAGATAGAAAAAGTCATTAAATTGCTGATATCTTCACAATAAAAATGTTTGATTCATATTAGAAGTATTCAAGTATCAAAACACTTAATAAATATTTCTGGGAAAAATATTCAAATGTGCTACAATGTGGCACTGAAATGTAACGTTATTAATTCAATAAAACACAATCGTAATGCACATCAATCACAGATGTTTAATAAGAATTTAATGTATTCCATTCGCATAAATCTAAACACAAATAAAGTCAACCCAGGCATAGATATGCGCACTCAAACAAATGTACGAGTATATTGTTTTTCTCTTATTAATAAAAATATATCTGCCTGCTAATAAATTAAAATATGGAAAATGTGAGTTACATATTTCGGAGTATAGATTTCGTATGTATATATTATGTTATATTATATTATGTATAAATGTAATTTATAGCGCCATTTATGCTCGATAAGGCGCCAATGTAATAAAAATGAATTATATCCATTTAGGCTGGAAGTACGTACTATCATGCAGGGAATAAGATGAAAGCATAGTAGAGTAGTCCCAAATGCTCCCTTCTCTACCACCGTATAGACAGACAAGAAACATTCAATACAAGCAAATAAATCTTCAATTAACTGCATTGAAACACGTGTAGACGGACGTTTTGTATTTACTCGTATACGGATGTTTGCGCTGGTCTATCAAACGGAACTGCAAGAGATTTCATCACCTACCAAACCAGCGCTAGCGATGCCAAGACCGCCTCCAACAGTTTTTAGCCAAATATGAAATTATGTTTCTTTTCTTTTTGTTTTGTTGTTCAATTGCGCGTTGGAGGACAGTGAACATAAAAATTAAATTCACTTCTATTTTCGTATGCAAGTGATGCAAATGATGACAATACACAGTGTGATAAAAAATAACCGTTATTTTAATTTTTTTTCAAAAAGTGTTTATTTATCCATCAATAACTATCTTGTCCCTTTCAAAGTAATCCCCCTCGGATATAATACACTCATGCCAGCTTTTCTTCTAATCCTCGAAACACTTCTAAAACGAGCTTCTTTATATCGCCTACAGCTCCTGTTTTGATTTTTCTTTTATCTCCTCAATCGTAACAAACGTGTCTTCAGTTTGGGAAGAGGAAAAAATCAGCGGGGGCCAAGTCCGATGAATACGGTGGGTTGAGGCATGATTGCGGTTTTGTTTTTGGCCAAAAACTCATGCACAAGCATCGATGTGTGAGCTGTTGCGTTATTATGGTACAAAATCCATGATTGGTTTTTCCACAATTCTGTGCGTTTCTGACGAACTGCTTCGCGCAAACGGCGCATAACTTCAAGGTAGTATTCCTTATTGACCGTACGACCTTGTGGCAAGAATTCATGATGCACCCCGCCATTGCAACAGAAGAAAATAGTGAGCAAAACCTTCACATTTGACCGAACTTGACATGCTTTTTTCAGTCTTGACTCTTCTCGACGCTTCCATTGGGATGATTGGGCTTTGGTTTCAATATCATAGCCATACATCCATGATTCGTCACCAGTTATTACCTTTTTGAGGAAATCTGGATCATCGTTGACGACGTTCAACAGCTCCTGAGCGATGTCCATGCGACGTTGTTTTTGCTCAAAATCTAGCAATTTTCGAACAATCTGCGCTGCCGCACGTTTCATGCCTAAAACATCAATAAAAATTGCTTGACATGAGGCGAACGATATGCCAACATCATCAGCAACCTCTCTAATAGTGATTTGACGATTATCCAAAAGCATTTTCTTCGCTGCTTCAATGTTTTCATCGGTTGTTGACGTACTCGGGCGACCAGGACGAGCATCGTCACTGACATCTTCTCGACCTTCCTTAAACCGGTTATACCGCAATTGAACTTGTGTTCTGCTCATAGTAGACTCGCCAAACGACACAGTTAACATTTGAAATATCCTTGCACATTTAATTTTATTTTTTACACAAAACTTAATACAGTTTCTTTGATCCATTTTTTCGAATAGTAAAAAATCGAAGAGCCCACCAAAACACGACTTTCCTTTTTATCTGTCAAAGACAAACTGACAATCCAAAATGGCTGACATTGTAAACATATATAACAGACATGTGTACCAATATAACAGAAAAAAAAATGCGAAAATCGAACGTAAGTAACTCACGAACTTTGAAAATAACGGTTATTTTTTGATTACACCTCTATAGCCAGAAACTCTCAACAACAAAAGTAAGTTGTTATTTATTGAAAGTGAAACCGGAAGACGAGTTTAGCATAGAACCAGTCTAGAAATTTCAGTCTTGTGAGCAGCCTCACACAATGTCTTTTTATTGTTCCGGTGCAAACAGGAATGTTGCAGAAGTTGCCTGGCGAATAGTTCAGTTAATATAGAATGCTGCTCAGAATTAAACCACCGTAAAACCAGCGCAGCACAAGCACCCAACGTGCTTTAATCCCAAGGTGTGCAGGGTGCCAACTCTATAATAAGGATAATAATAATGTGGATAGTCCTTTATAGAAAATATACATATATATCGTATTATGGGGTTATACATTCAGTGCTTTCAAAACCGCCGATCTAGCAAGTATGTCAGCTGTTAAATACCTGTCATCTGAAGTGCTATTTATTTGGTAAAGGGATCGAATATGGATCGTTCAACCGAATCGAAGACCAACACCAATCGAAAAAAGCGTAAACATATTTAAAACTTGCTGGGAAGATTATGCGGGAAGATTATGGTCGTCACAATCGACCTACTGTGCAAAGAATTGACAAAGTTATAAAGAAATTTTAAGAAACTGGAAGCGTTACAGATGTGGTTAGGCCTGTGCATCATCGCAATGCACATTCCAGAAAAATATCGCTTCTATTAGCAAAAGTGTGTGGTTAATCAGAATTTGTCGATTCTACGGCGTTCTCAGGAATTGGGCCTATCTTACAGCCCATTATGGCGTATTATTGAATTTGGATTTGCACCGCCAACCATTTCGAGTCCAACTCACACAACAATTAAAGCGGCCTGACCATTCATAACGCCGTAGATATGCTGATTGGGTGCTACAGCAACAGACTTTCAGTGCAGATATTTCGAATAAAATTTTCCTCAGTAATGAAGCTTATTTCTCACTCTGTGGTTACGTCGACAAACAAAATTGCTATTGCATTCGGAAAAAGTGACTGTGCATTATGGTCTGAAGGTGTCATTGGGCCGCATTTTTTCGGAAATTATTCTGGGGGAAGTGTTATGAAGATTATGAACTAAACGATATGTGGTTTCACTAAGACGGTGTCACGAGCCACACAACACGACAGATTTAGACTTTTTGCGCGAGGAGTTTCCAGCGTAAAGCGTAATATCACATTTTGGCGACGTCAATTGGCTACCAAGATCATGCGAATTGACGCCGTTATTCTTTTTTTGTTTTTTTTTTTTTTGTGGAGCTACGTCAAAGACCGCATTTAGCCTCGTAATCTCCGAACACTCGAGCATTTGAAAACCAACAATCGTCAAGTTATCACCGAGATGCCGCCCCAAATATCAGAAAAAGTGGTCGAAAACTACCTTAAAAGGATACACTGATGCAACCAGTCTAGATGTGGTCATTTAAACAACATTGTATTTATACATAATGGCAAGATGCAAGCATCTTAATGAAATTAAAGCTACACCGAAATCATAATTTTATGTTTGTTTTATTTAACATTGCTTTTGAAATCGAAAAATGGGTAACCCGTTACATATTACTTCATTCAAATTTGTTGTACCGATATAATATAATTATGCCGACGAATAATTCAATACAAATACTCTAAACTCTATTTCTGTGGGGAGGCAATAAGCCCCGAAGACGTAACTTTTGATAGACGGTGTAAAGAAACTCTATTTAAAATGTTTGGGAAAACGTTCATTTATCTTCCGTTGCATATTGGGCGATGCATTAAGTTTGCCATTCAATTTTTAAAATCTATAAATATTCAGAGATCAAATGAAAGATATACATTTCTTACCACCATAAAAAAACAATAATATGACGCTAATGTCCGTCCATATTATTATTATAAGCTACGATCCTGTCTACTAAATTTTTACGGAATCTTCGGGATAATTTGGCAGTCCTTCAAGATGCTGTATCGCAATCAATTTCAATGCAATAGTTGTTATAATGAAATAAAAGTTTTACCGAAATTATAGCTATATGTGTGCTTATTTAACTTTACTATATATTGCTCAAATATATAATATATAAAGGGTGGGGCATAAGTAACACTAACGGTAACTATATTGAATGCGTTCTTGTGCACCATTTAGTTTTAACTCGTGAACCAATTGCATCTTATATGGAAAAAGATGTAACATATGTAAAATTCTTTTCAAATACTGCCTAGACGTCTCTAACTACTGAGAACCTCGCCTAGTTTCGGGGTTTTCGTCAGTACTTGCACTCGAGCAATGGTCACTCCATTTGGAACTGCACGAGGTCTTCCAGCACGCGGAAGATCACTGACAGCTCTTTGTTGCTCAAAACGCTGAACCAATCGGCAAATTGTTGGCGCGTTAAGAGCATTTCGAACATGAAAGAAATTTCGATATGATTTGAATAATCGAATGCAGACTTTGAAAGTAAAATTGAACAACTTTGGTTCTTTGTTCTGTGCTGAGCCTTTCCATCACAAATTTCCCAAGTATTATTTAGTTAATTCTGTAGAGACGAAAAAAAAGAATTAAACAAAAAATGTATTCACTGATCAAATCTTAACGTTGCTTATGCGCCACCCTATATATATTATGACAAAACGAGAAAAACCAAAATATGTAAAACATAAAATATATTAATTTTCTGAAATCCGCCGCTTACAAACCATAGAAAGGCAATTGATTTTTTCTAAATCGGCCGCTTCCTTAAGTGATACATAAAAAGCGGCACGATGCAGTACATTTTCATCTACTTCTAATTATATTTACTAATCATTTCTTGTAAACTATACTAAATATTGAGCTATTGAATTACTGCACTTGAATGAGAGATATGAATGCAGTGATGTATCAATTAAGATACATTACTGGAATGGTAGTGCGACAGTGGGACGAGGTTTTCAAATTTTACCGAATGTTTCATTTTCAGAAATGCGATTGCTTAAACAGTATAGAGCCCAGAAGAAGAATGGGGGTTAAATCGGTCATTCGACCTTAGCTACAGCAGTCTACTAATTTGAAATTACACATAAAGAAACTGAAAATCCCACAGGGCGAAGGTAATTATAGCCCATCTAAACGAGTGAGTTCGCAAAATAAAATCTTTTGTTTTATAATAGTTTTTTTCTTTTATTTTAAGAAGCTTCCGATTTACGACTTCCACTACGAAATAAAAAAATTGGGGTTTCGCTCGAAATTCACAAATATATTTGAATGATATGTAATTCTAAACAGGAATTTCGAAAATTACGAAAAAGATATTGAGTTTACGACTATTTTGGTCTTTAAATTGCAAAATATTAAACGTTTGAAACAAAAATACAGCTTTGGCTATTTGAAAGTTAAAAAGTAGCTCAAATAAATTTTTCATTATGTTAATGATTAATGATTTTCAGAATGATTATGTATTCCAAAACATCGTTGAAGATAATAAGAAGATAAGTAAAGATATTTTTCTATATGTTGGAAAATTGTGCTAATTTCACAATTTTGGGTTTGCAATTCTTTCATTTTTCAAATAGAAAAAATGTTGTAGTAATTTTCTTCACAGACGACTTTTTATCATTTTAAAATATGTTTTTTAGACACAGTCAGAGACCGGAAATATACGAGTAAGAGACGTTTTTCAAGCTCTTAATTCAAAAGCTACAGTAGACAACCAGCACATATATTATCACAATCAATGCTGAAATCCACATTTAACTCCAAGATTTCAGTTGTTGCCACACCTAAATGCTCCTACCTCCTATATAATCAAAATGGATGTATTTGTTTGGAGGCGTCCAACGAGGGCGTCCCAAAACTAGCCGACCCAACGCATAGGTGGTGCCAGTAGCTTGGAATGTTATAAGAAGTATGTTTTAAGTTTCAAGGCGCCATCTCGTTTATTATTTTTATTTGAGCCATCGAAAGTAAACGATCTCAGTGAATTTGTGAACATGGAGAAAATTGGTCACCGTTATGTAATTCAATATTTCCAGTTCAATATTTCAATATTTCAGTTCAATCAATATTAAAGCATGGGGGAGTCTGCTTCTTCGTCATTTACGACTGTAAACTGTTGGGTTGCAGAGTTTAAACGAGACCGTACGAGTTCCCAAGACGAACATCGTAGTGGTCGACCAATTGATGTGTCCACGCCAGACACGGTTAAGAAAATCCACAAAATATTGTCGGATGATAGTCGGCTGAAGGTGCGTGAGACAGCTGAAATGATGGGCATTTCAAAAAGTGCTATATATCGTATATTGGTCAAAGATTTGAAGTTGAGAAAGCTGTGCGCATGATGAATGCCGCGTTTGCTTTCAAAAAAAGCAAAAACAGAGTCGTGAAAATGTTGCAGTAGGGTGCTTGGCGATGTTTCTTCGCAATGAAGTCGAATTTTTGCGTCGATTTATAACCATGGATGAGACATGGGTTCACCACTACATACCTGAGACCAGAGAAAAGAACAGTCAAAGCAGTGTAATGGAATGGGATAATTTTGCCCAAAGAAGGCGAAGGCGATTCCACCTGCAGGCAAGGTCATAGCGTATGTTGTTTAGGATGCGCATTGGATTATTTTTATAGATTATCTTCAGAAAGCAAAAACCATCAACGGCTAATACAGCGCTAATTTATTGCAGCGTTTTTAATGGTGAAATTATGAAAAAAGAGGAAATTATGAAAAAGGGAAAATAAAGAGTTGTTTCGTCAAGACAATATTCCAGTTCACATATCCATTATTGCAATGGTCAAAATTAATAAATTAAAATTCGAATAGTTTCATCACGCACTTTATTCGACAGATTTATCTCCCTCGGACTATTTTCTATTTTCAAACTTGAAAAAATGGCTTGATGGGAAAAAAGATTTGCCAACAATGAAGTGTAGTCAGCTACTGATGGCTATTTTAAGGATTTTGACTGCTATTACATTAAACTTAATAGCTTATATACCCTAAGCTATCAAGTATCGCTGGAAAAAGTATATCGTGCTAAAAGGAAATTATGTTAAAAAATAATGAAAATTATTTCCAACTTTTTTCTGGCCTCTTTGTTAGGTCAGTTAGTTTTGCAACCGCTCTCGTATTTAGTACGGTGTGATCACATATATCTATGCTTTATTCAACTAAATTACTTTTCTTTAAACATCGACGTCAATCGTCTCTGCTAATATAACGCAGTGATGGGTGCAGCACAAAAGGATTTTTTTGAATTGTATATTTAATGTATATTTTCAATATACTCGTATTATATTGTTATATTATCATAGGGTCGGCCTACTTTGTTTTAACCGGCTCTTTCAAATCAAAGCCACTGGTAACTATTAGTAACATTACAGTTAAATAGCCAAGCCAAATGTATCGGCAAAAGTGTGCTTAATAATTGATTTTATTTTTAAATTTCGTCAGCTTATGTTTAAATATAAAGGTATTCCTTATCCTATTTTCTAATATCCTAATTTCACATTCTTTAACATTACCATAGCGTCAATATTCATGCATAATATTCATATTCATACATACTCATACATAAATTGAGCGAAATTCATCTTAGGATGAATTTAAATGAATTTAAAGGATGGCAAAGACTACAGCACACGGCAAGTGGGAAAGCGACCCTAATATATAAACGACAATACATAACGAAACAGTTTCAGTTTCAGTTTCAGTTTAATTTTTTTTTTTTTGGAATCAGAAACTTTATGTTGATTTTATTTCCTGGTAGCAAAAATTTCCTAAAGCAAGTTGCAATAATCTTTACTGAATTTTGTTTTTCAATTTGGTTATTGTCAAGTGGAACAAAAATATGGGAGATTCAGAAACTACATCAGCTCCAAATTTTTCCTAATTTAGTTCCACAAATTGGAATCAAAATTGTTTAAAGTTTCTTAGTTGTTTCGACTATTCGGATGTAGAGCAATGACGTGACTAAGTTTGATTCGGATACAAAAACTGTACCGTTGTTGTTTTCTGATTTGATTTCACTTCAGTAGCGGTCCCTGACTCTAGCTGCTGAAATATAGAATTTATTTATGGATTTATTATCCATACTCTGCTCTAGAATATGTCAAAGTCGGCAATTCCACGCGCAAAAACATGACTTAATGATGAGAAAAAACCAAAATCACAAATAAAACCCGCAAATATCAGCGTTACAAGAATGATAATTTGAGGACATGTAAATGTAGTGCTTTATCAGAAATTTTCTAGCGTCTTCAGCAATTACAAAGCTGACATAACGTCCAACTAGAGCTAAGATGCGCACCATCGGCCTTCTTGCAAGAAAGTATGTTGATTCATTCGTAAGTGATCAGAGAGTCACAGACCGCATCAAGACATTGACGATATTATAAATATTTAAACACCACCCATAAGAAACACACGCAGGGTGACTGCTAAAAATTCCAACATTATGAAAATAAAATAACGTTTTTTTTTTTCATTCATATAAAGTACTTTTTCTTTGTTCAGTTAAAAAAGAAAACATTTCTGTTGAGTCTTTTTAGTGGCTTTAATAAATACATATAATTTAATTTTGATAACCTCCCCGATTGGTGACGCATGCATGACATAGTTCTATGTTACCGCTTGGAGGATTACAGAGGGTATTGCCTCAATTTTCGACCGGTTCTTATGTCTCAAATCATCGCAATTTGTTGGCTTTATTTTGAAAGTAGAAAAGAATCAGACGCTGTTAGTTCTGAAACTGAAACAGAGTGCGGAGTTTGTTAAAATCATGATGGGCCTGCCTGTGCGATAAATTGGGCCATCATTGTATTGCACAGCACTGAAAGGGATTTCCCTTTTGGCATAGTTCTGGAAAGGAAAACTTTTTCAACATCTCTAAGTAATATCTTGGTAATGGCATTCATCAGCCACCCAGTATATCGACTTCTCTCATTTTATCCAATGGAATATTTAGTAACGACGCGTACAAATAGAGGGTCTCTTCCAAATTTGTTGCGTTTAAAGTGTAAGGATCCATTCACGTATTCAGTATACAGTTATTCCTCTGGTGTCACTGGCGGGTCATATTGTCATGGATGCATAATCACTCACCGACAGATACATATGTATGTTGATCGAAGATTTGAAGATGAGAAAGGTATGCGCAACATGCGTGCCGCGTTGGCTTTCTATAGAGCAAAAACAACGCCGTGAAGATGTTTCAGTAGAGTTTTGACTATGTTTCGCCGCAATAAAGCCAAATTTTTGTATCGATTTATAACCATGGATGAGACATGGGTCCGCAGCAGTGGACTAGCATGGAAAAATCGTGTCCAAAGAAGAAGACAGTTTCATCTACATACAAAGTTATGGCATCTGCTTTGTGGGATGCACATGAGATTATTTGTATTGAATATCTTAAGAAAAGAAAAATAAGCAACAGTTAACATTATGTTAATTTATTGCAGCTTTTAGATGATGAAATTATGGAAAAAACATTAAAATTATGGAAAAAGCATTGTTGTTTCATCAGGATAATGCTCCACTTCGCACATCCACTATTGTGATGGACGAAATTAATGAATTGAAAAAACATTAAAATTATGGAAAAAGCATTGTTGTTTCATCAGGATAATGCTCCACTTCGCACATCCACTATTGTGATGGACGAAATTAATGAATTGAAGTTCGAAGTGCTTCATCACACACCTTATTTGTCAAATTTATCACCTTCGGATTATTTTCCATTTCCAAACTTGGAAAAATGGCCCGGTGGTAAAAGATTTGACAATAATGAAGAGATGAAATCTGCGCTTGATTGCTTTTAAAGGAGTTTGACAATTCGTACCATAAACAGGGTATAGAAGCTATTGAATATCGCTGGAGAAAGTGTATCGAGCTAAAAGTAGATAATGCTGAAAAATAAAGACAATTTTTCCCAACTATTTTGTGTCTTCTTTGATAGGTATGCCAGTATATCGTTTCCTTTTTTCCTATGTCTCCACCATGAGACGTGGTCAAGCATTGGATGGACCATTTACGGATAAGTAAAAATTCTCCATTGTGACTAGTTTGCGATAATGCGCGACGATCAAAATTCCGTTTTATGAGCCTGGTTTTTGTGAAACTATCAAATCTCAGTTCAACGAATTAATTCTTAGCATTACTTATTGATAATCTATTCCGTTAAATTATTAAAGTGTTAATACCGTCCGATTTATCAACATGGACACTTCTTGGAGTATTTGTATATATTTTGAGCGTATTAATTGATGTATTGGTATAATGTTTGTATGACAACCGTAAGGCTATATAAATACACATAAAATACTATATTTTATCATGGCTTGAAACAACGCATATTATTGTTTGGTTAAATGACAGCAACCAATATGAGTATTGGTCAATAAAGCATTTTTAAGTGCAACATCGTCAACATAATATTTTCTCAGTGACACAGGCAATTACACACAGGAAGATACAAATATTTCCTAGTGGGAACACACACGCACACATCTGCTAGAAACACATTCATAAAGATGCTTTTAGCGTTAAGGCTTGTTAACACTGCTGAGAAGTCCTCACACCACTTGCTCATCTGAGCTATAAATTGTAGTTCTGACATTATTATTATTATTATTCGATTTTTAGTAGGTGATCATGGTAGAATATTTATTGCACATTTCCAAATATTTTAAGTTTGGACTTTTATCATATATACGAATACTCTACACGATGATAAATATGGACACAATATTGATGTCCACAACAATGCGCAGAAGTATTTTTGTTTCAATTTAATTTATTGCATTCCGAAATAATACACTTATGCCAACTAATAATTCAGCCATCATAACGTTTTTCAAACGAATTTTCTGGAAAAGGTTCCAGTTCTCACCACAAATTTTCTTTAATGTCATTTATCGACTGAAAACGGATGCCTCGAACTGATTATTTGTTGAGTTTTTGTCCAGGAATTCGTGTCTCAAAATCCATTGAATTTTTTTCACAAATCTTGTTTTCTCGATGAATTTGCTTACCCCGATATATCCTTTATCGGCATTGGTCACGTGTTTTTGATAGGACTTATTTATCTTAAGGACTTTATAATATGTTCAGCTATTTGGCACACAAAATTCCATTCATGGTACAGGTTTTGAGGCGAATTCTTTGTTCCATTTCATTATCCATTGCAAAAATGATAAAATCGAGCAATATAAACAAAGTAAATGATAGATTGCGGCAAAAAGACAATCCCTTTAAGCAGGCGTTTTAAACATACATATGTGCTAAATATAATACAATACCTTTCAATGTAGAAGCGGTAAAATCAGGGTTGGCAGATACTTTATTAGGAGAACTTGAATCGATATACACAACACTTTCAATAAGTTTTATCCCTGAAACAACCAAATAATATGTATTATATACAATTACATTGTATTAATAAATATAGTTTTATAAGGCGATGAGCGTTTCTTTTATATGGAAACTATGTGGAAATATCGACCGATATAGGTTATTTCCCAAAAGGAATCAATCTTGTGCTAACCGTGATGTAGGCGAAGCATATAAATGTATAGAATTGGGCAGAAATGATTATAATTGGGATCTTTTGTGGGAGCTATTCAAAAAGTGCCCCGATGTCATACATTCGTAACAGTTTAGTTAAAATAATAAGCCTATCTTTATCAAAATTGGTTCACATGAAACAATCAGATTTTGTTGGTTGTACAGGTTTATCCATTTTTCGGTTTCAAAAGTAAAATTAAATAAAACAAACATAAAGATATTTGGTATCGTGGATCGTATTTCCACTTCAACGTCAACTTTATTAATTCCCTTCAAACGTACAAAGTTGCTCTATTTATTCTGAAATTACTTATTCTAGAAAATGCTACAATATTTCAGAGAGAACACATATTTACATAATGGGTGCAACAAAGACAAACATATTTACAGAATAGTGTTGTATATCATGGACTTAATTCTAGTATGTTCTTATTTACATAATAAGTGGAAAGGAGATAACTATAGGCTATATAATGGGAGTGAGAGGAACAAACATAACTTACTGTCGTAAACGTAATTCTAGAAAAGTCTCACCCACAGATAAAACTTAAAATTTCATTATAATGATTGGACTTTGCCATTATGTGCAAAATTTTAAATTTAAATGGCCGCGTCTGGATTGGTTGCAGCAACGGATGCTTTTAGGTAGTTTTTAACCGTTGGGACGTCGCCAAAACGTGAAATTACGTTTTCTGCAAAATTTTTATGCATTTTCGGTCATATTATGTGGTTCGTGGCACCGTCTTGTTGAAACCACATATCGTCCTGTTCATAATATTCAATAGCAGACGAAAAACGTCGGTTATCATACGGTCATAGTGCTCTGGATTGTTGGTAACGGTTCCTCCGACATTAGTTTCGAGAAAATACGACCCAGTGACACATCCAGACCATTATGCGTACCAAACAGTTACCTTTTCCGGATGCAATGGCTTTCCGACAATCATTTCTGAGTTCTCCGAGCCTCATATGCGACAAACTTTGCTTGCTGATGTAACCATCGAGTGAGAAATGAACCTCATCGCGGAAGAATATTTTGTTCGATTGCAATTCACGTTTAAATCACCATTTGTGTAGCAAATTTTAATTATTTTTACGCATTCTTCGGTTCTTAAATGATCCATATTCGTAAATGGTAAACCTTTCACCAAATGGGAAACACTTCAGATGACATGTGTTTTACAGCTGATTGCCTTGCCAGACCGACGGTTTTCAAACCACTAAATGGGTAACCCTGTATCTCTCATATTTTTGTTCTTTGATTTCGCACAGAAAAGAGGGTTCTATTTCAGTGGGATTAAAATTCAATAAAATAAGTAAAATTATAACTTAAAAGATATAAATGGATTGCAGATTTTTGCTAAATTGGGTAATTTGTATGTATGAGGGCGTCGCAGCGCAATCCATTTTCATACGTAGAACTGAGTTTAATAAATGCATACTATGATAGACAGAGTCCAGTGCAATTAAGTGAAAGATATGAATCCAAGAATAGATGAATTAAATCAAGTAGATTGTATGGGAGGGACCAGTGAGGGTGTGATTATTTGGTTGACTTTTTTAAACTTTCCTAGTCATTTCAATACAATACAAATGACAGATAGGTAATTGGCAGATAGACAGGTAATTGCAGGCTACGAATCAGGGATGGCAATGGAAAAAATAAACGTCGACAATTCTGCCCGTCTGTTTGGAGGGTACTAGGAGGAGTGTGGCGATACCCCCACTTTCTTTTTCAGAACATAGACCACCAAATGCTTGAAAAACAAATTCACTTGCATGGCGTGAATTATATACAAGGGGGCTACTCACCTTCAGTGAGCTTACTCGCATTCTATTTTTAGGCGTACTCAACGGAACCTACAGTTTTACAACGATTCCAAATATTTGGGAAGCATTTACCAGACTTGTCAATTATTCGACTAATCAAAGTATTCGACAGACACATCAAAATGCCAAATAATTCTGTACAAATATATAATCACAGTTTGAAAATGTTATCTATCGTTCTGTATAGTCATTTATGGCCCACTTATAATGCACCGGCTGCTTCACTTTGTGCCCGCCCACTTGTTTTTGCTGAATTGGCATTTCGCAATTCGAAATTGTTGGAGAGCCATTATTCCAAGTATTTCATATGACCAACGAAATGGGAAAGCATTCTTTAAAAGTCCTTGAACAATCAATTCTGGATATGTTATCGATGAAAGCCGGTGCGGCCGTTATTGTTTATTTCTCGAAATTAGGTTAAAGATGTCCAAACAACATAATGTCATTAACAGACATTTTGCTGAAAAGCTCATTATAAATAAAACAATTGAGCATTGATGTACATTCAGAGTATAAATAAAATTGTTCAATTAAATTTAAAGTTGACAGAACACGATTGTAATAATAAGAGATAGAAAACAAAACTTCAAATAGCATATTGAACACTGAAACAAAAAACAAAAAACTTTCGACGTTTTAATGTTGTTCTAACAAAAACAACAACAAATGCGATTGAATTGCTAATAGAAAAATCAATGCGCCTATTCAAATTTCGTGGCCATTTTTTTTTTTTTTTTTTTTTTTTTGATACGACGATTTTTGGGATTTTGTGACCTTTTGTGTGACAACATTTCCATGGTAATGAGTTTGTCTCTCACAAGCACACGTGCAGACACATATTTACTTTTGTCCTCTAAACAACATTTATTCTATTCAAATTTCTCATTTTTGATTCAATTGTCTCGGTGTTGCTGCATTGGTATGTACGTGTGTCTGAATATTTGTTCATTGTTGTATAAGGATATGCGCGCGGTTTAAGTGTGGTTGTAGCAGTGAGTGTGGCTGTGTGTAAATATTCTTCTAATGTAAATACAAATCATGTGGTGTTTGTTGAAATCAAATATAATTTGCTCAGAGTTGCGGTTTTAAAGCGGTTAAATAATCAAATGAGGTATTCAAATACAATTCATCTGTTCTCGTGGCTACAAAGGGACATATATTGTAGTCCTTTTTAGGCATATACATGTATGTATATGCAGACAGACATTGTATGCGTGCAATGTATGTGAAAAATATCACGACACGCACAGACCCGCCCAAAAATATTTTTGAAAATGGCATTAACTGGAAATGAATAAATCGTCTTTATGCTGCTACGCCGCTCAATGTTTGAATTGTTAAATTTTTGTTGGTTATCGAATTTTTGGCAGAGTTCCTAAATTCTTGAATTCTTTAAATGTAGACTCTGCAAAATTAATATATGCTCGTATATATATATATATTTATATACATATGTATATACAGAATCATGGCGAAATGAAAGACTGAATGACTGATTAATTAATCATCGTCCCAATTCAGTCATTAAAGGCTATGAACTGCAGATGTCCAATATGACATGGATGGATACTTGTAAGAAATTTTTGGAAAATCGAATTTTTCTTCGACGGTAAGAGAGGACAGGAAATCGACCAAAGGCACACCATTATTCAGATTAAACGTCTTAAGCTCGAAATATTAAAACAAGTGCGTACTATCAGCCTAAGCAAGGCATGTGCAACTATTTGTAAACATTTTTGTAAAGAGTATAACATTTTACGAAAAAGAGTAACAGGTGTTGATCAATAATACTTATTTATTTTCATTATTCATTCAGTTTTAAAACACTTTGAAAACGAAATGGCAGAAAAGTATTCAGTTCTGTGAGCAAATTTTCTTTTATATCAACCATCAACTGAAATCAGTTTTGGAAGAATAAAAATTTTTCTGGATGATTTTGCTTTGAATATGGTTGTTATTCGATGGCATTTGTAAAGTTTTTAACTACAAATTCTATATAATAATAGAAATAATAATAGAAATAATATGAATTTTCTTTCCCCAAACCTGTCGGTTTTCGTCGAATTTACTCTTCCAATCGCCGCATGACGTCTAGAGAATGTTCTTTATTTGCCGTGCGATCTTCTGACAAGAAATGCAAGAGCACAACATCGCCTTGATTTTGATCGACTTCGAGATGTTTTCTTCGCTTAAAGGACTCAGTTGGAAGGCGTTATTCTGAACGTTGTTGGCTGGTTGGTATGTCAAACTAGTAAACTCATATTTCATCACCAATTACAATGCATTTTATGAATGTATCGTCAGAATTGAATCATTCTAACATGTTTTCAGCGACTTTAACTCAATTGTGTTGTTGAAGAAATTTCAGTTAGTTCGCATCCAATCGATCAGTAACACGTTTCATGCCAAAGCAGTCATATAAAGTTGCATGAATTGATTTGCAAGTCACGAAAAGTTTAGCGACTATTTCTCTTAAATATAAATGGTGATTTTCAGTCACTATTTTCTTCACTTTATCGATGTCGAACCCAGTTTGAGACGTTAGCAGCTGACCAGAGCGAGGTAAGTCATAAATAATAAATACTAAATTCGATTCATCGTAAGCCTTTTGTGAGATATTCAGCCATTCGGTACACAAAATTCCATTTGCAATACAAATTTTGAGAAAAGTTCTATATTTTTATCCATTGTAAAAGTAACAAAATGCGATTCAGAAGGACTGAAAAATCGAGCGATGTGAACAAACAGAGTGACAGTTGTGCAAACTAAGCGAAAAAGATAATTTTGGCAATCAATTCAAGCGTGTGGTTTAAACGATTAATATCTGGTTTTGTTTTTCTTTTTTTTGTGAGAATGTACGTGGATACTCAAATCACCAAAATTATCCCTCTTGCGACATATTACAAATGAGTTTTCCAAAATTGTTACCTTTATGGTGTAGAAGAAGGAAGAAAGAAAATGATAACTTGTTCTAGAACAAACGGCAGACTCAGAATCTTCAAATCAGTCAGAAACAGAAACAGAAAGGTTGGGGTAAGAAATGGTATCATTATATGAAGCAGAAAACTAAACCAAATGTTGTGAAATTAGGGGAATATCATAGAGCTTAAATCATGGCCCTGTTTATAGGCTAGTGATAAAAAATAGATTTACCGAAATTCGTATATTCAATATATATAATAGGAAGGAAGGAAGGAAGACGAAAAAATGTTACAACAGACTACAAAGATGTCTGAAGTTAAAGCAATAAATTAGGGATGTAAAATCATTTTACGGACAGTGGCAGCGACAAAGGAAATTTTACGAAATCTCTACTTTTATTGGATAAAAAAGAAAAGAAAATCAGGAAAATTACAACTTCCCAAAGATTTCCGCTTAGAAATTACAAAAGTACCACTGATTTTTGATAAATTACTCAATAAGCATTCGCAGAACTAAATTAATAAATTTTTATTTCATTTCATTTAAATCTTTAAATCCATACAGACTAAGATTTGACACAACATATTTCGAGAAAATTATGTACCTATAAATATGTAAATTATTTTATTTTAAATATCTAAAAAGGAACAGTTTAAAGCTATTTCTAGACATACAAAACTCTAGGCGTTGAATTGGATATTCATTTCTTGCAATCCCATTTAGGACATTGAATTCAATAAATCCGCGAAAGAACTATGTTGGGCGTAATTAGTGGAATGGCATGTCACATTAAATATCACATTTATTTAAAAATTTCGATACACCAGAGAACTTGTGTAGGAACTGCCACAAGAGTTATGGCAATGCCCTCAGTTTTCATTCTCAGAAGCTACTTCAATAAACGCAAAATAGGTAATGCTTGAAAGATGTGAAGCTAAGAAGAGTTGTGTTAAATCGGCCATTTGTGTAAGAGTTACCAGAAGGGGTGGCCTCCACGCCTGTGTGCAGAATTGGCTAAATTTTGTGTAACAATTAGGTGCGCAAATAAGTTCCCGCTGTTTGCCAATAGATGGCGCTTAATTCTGCCATAACCGAAACGCCACGAGCCAAGCTTAGGCATATGGTAAACATATCGCCTCGACACAATAGTGATTTTCTGTTGACGTCATATCCTTTTTGTTGTGTGAATATGTATGCCTCGACACAAAAACGATTTTCTTTTGACATCATATTCTTTTGGTTGTGTGAATATTTATGATTTTGTGCCATGTAATCGTCAAATGCGGGAAATATTGATTTTCTTCTTTCAATCGAAAAAAACGGCGGCTGAAGCTCATCGAAAGCTTCAAATCTTTTAAGGAGATGCTGCTTTAATTGAATTTTTTGAGTGATTTTGTCGCTTTAAAGACGTAGATTTTGATGTTGACGACCGTTCGCGTGAAACAAGACGAAAAACCTTCAAAGACACTGAATTGACGGCATTGCTTGATGGGGATTCACGGCAGACGCATGTAGAGCTTGCTTCGGTATTAGGAGTTACCCACCAAGTCATTTCCAAGCGATTGCATGCGTTGGGAGTGGTTCGAAACAAGGAACTTGGGTTCCTAATCAGTTGAAGCCAAGGGACGTTGAGCGCCGTTGTTTAGCCTGTGAATAACTGCTTCAAGAAAGAAAGGGTTTCATTACAGCAATCTAAAGCAAAGAAACTCATGCGGGCAGTGCGGTCATGCTTCTACGTCGTCGCTTCGGCCGAATATTTACGCTGCGAAGGTTATGCTCTGTATTCGGTGGGACAAGGACGGTGTTATTTATTACGAGCTGTTGAAACTAAGTGAGATCATCACTGGGATATTGACTCGGTAAAAAATAAATTAATGTGTAATATCTTCATTTCACATCCGTACGATGCATACCTTTAGTATTCGACGAGTTTAAGGAACAGTAAAAGCAAGTTCTCTTCTCTTATTATGCCAAAGTGATGTTTAGCGAGCTGCTGCAGATTGAGTACTAACTCTCAACTCATTTCTTCATTACAAAAGTGACAAGATCATCGGTAAAAGGCCACTGCTAGAATCCTGAGGTGAAAGCTTTTTTTTGCTACAGAATTGACCATAGGGATTAAAATTCTTGAGATATAAAATTAATTAATTTATACATTAACGGTGGAAAAAAGTAGTAGCTAGCGATGGGCAATACTTTCAATGAATCATTTGTAAACATGTTTTCATAATAAACTTGCATTTTTATAAAAAAAAAAAAAACCGTGAACTTATGGAAATATAGGATAAACAGAGCTACCAGATGTAACGTTTTTAGCTGGCCGATTTTTTATAATTCTGTCATGCGTTTTAGTTCAATAGACAACATTTTTAAATTGCTGCATCGTTCCGGAAACAATCGTCTTGAGCAAATGTCTATTTAAAAATCATAAAATTAGGGATATATGCTGATAAAACGGAGAAGTATTTGGAAAAAGTCTATCTTTGGCAATTAAAACTGGAAAGTAAAAGGATAAAAATATCCTAAATAATGCAGGCAATCATCTATATATAATCAGAAATTAAAAGTAAACATTCATTTACAATCGTAAGCCCACGATGGAACAGTACTTTTAGAAATTTTTACTTTAAGGGACTAAAGCTTTAAATTGAGTGTATAAAAGCTGCACATTGCTTAGGACAAATACTTAGAAATGCTTACTTTTAGGGATTGAAACTTTCAAACAACTAAGGTTACGCCCATGATATTAGGAGCGACTGGAAGCGTTTTTTGGAAACTCCTGCTTTTGGGGGATAAAGCAGGGAAAATGAAATACAAAACTATTAACATCGGTCGTAACGAAATCCCACAATAAATATCATTAGAAATTGGTTTAGAGTAGATTGAAATGATATTTTTGATAATTCATTAATTATTCAAGGAAAAAAGGGAGAAAACAATACTGCTGCAATCGGGTAGAACAGACGGCAGCTGACGTTTTAGGCGATGAAAGCGAAGAATTTTAATAATTTCATATTTTTTACTTTTACTGAGCAAAAACGGAGGAAAATATAGACAAGAAGACAAATGGCTGATGCTTGAATTATTAAAATTAATGTAGGCGTAGGTCTTGTAAGATAGGTGCGCTATGAAAAGATATTTGGTGAAATTCGTACCCTGACGATGGTTAGGGAAGAAGATAAAAATGAAGCATTATCTGGAAATAAATATTTGGCCTTAAAGCGATAAAATTGACAGAGTTGGTTAAAGGTACACATATTATGAATTTTTTTTTTCAGAATTTCAAAAAGGGAATTAAAATGACACCGACATCTAAAAATGAGTTAAAGTACAATCGCCACAGTCATAGTCGTAGTCGCCTCCAAAAAGAAGGAGCCAATCAAATGCTATCGATTTCAATTATAAAATTGAAAATATGCTTTCTGTCATAAAACAAAGGCAATCTGAAAATATTTTTTGGAAATTAGATCATTTATGAAGCAGTGCAAGAAACAAAGCGGGCAATATTATATGATAGCTAAAAACAGGCATCTGAATCTTACCTAAACCAAAATTAAGACGCATTGTGCTGCTTATGGAGCATGCAGTCTGACAAAGGAAATTATCGAAACTTACATTTTCTAATAGTCGTAGTTGAGGAAACAAGTGTACCGTAGTTCAGACCAGTAGAAATAAAACAGTTTGAGCTGTCCGAAATTTGAAAAAGTAAAATTATTCCCACACAGTAGAGCGTATTTGCTGCAATAAATACAATAAAAACGAAGGATTTTGACACATAACAACTATTGTGTACAAGGTCCTATGAATTCTTAAATTGACGAGTTTCTATATACCTATATATTTTGTATTTACTGTCTGCAACGTATAATTCTATAATTTGTTTTTGTTAAGGGAACAAAACTGTTAGTGTTACTTTGTATTCGTAACATTTTAACTTTGTTTCTGACATCCATGAACCTTAAACTCCTTAAACGCACTTCAAGGCTTTTTTCCACTCATATTTTGTGTTTCGATTACATTCCTCCTTTTCCAATTACTACTTTATTTTTATTATTTTAGGTAATGTAAGGATTCAAACCAATGACCTTTAAGGTCAAATAGAAATATTTCCCTTGTTATACAAGTGTAACTTTTCGCTCACACGCATTGCCAATACCGCCGAATGAATAGTCCATTCCTGTAGCCATGAAATATTGTCAATTATTGCCCATGTTTTTTAAAGCAATTTTTTCTATTAATTTTGTGTGCCATAAAAAAGTTATGGTTGCCTCAAAATTCATAACACATCTTGAAAATTAAGTGCTACTAAATGCTGGCGAAGCAAGTAATTTTTTATTTTCGTTTTTTTTTTTTTCACTGCTTCAGAGTTGATATCGAAATAGTTTTTTTTCGAATATGTCTATCCAAACATGTCATAATTTCTGTACCAAAAAAAAAAAAACAAAAAAAAAAAAAAAAAAAAAAAATCCTAGTATATTGGGCGTTGGTCATTGCTTGTCTCCAAAAAAGAAGTCGACGATTTTGTCTCAAGTTAGGAGAATTGTAGGCGCAAAACATGGCTGTAATTTCCAGCTTGAATCCCAAATCAAACCATAAAAGAAAATTATTTGTAACAGTACGAAAATGCTGATCGACCTAAAATAATTTCATTACGGCGAAAAGCGTCAATTTCAACTTTAAAAAGATGTCGAAGAGGATATAACGTCATTCGTGAGAAATAATAAAAAAGTATATGAGGTATTCTTACTCCATAGGTGGTAACTCATTGAATAAAAGTCTATTTAGTTTTATTTTAATTTTAGTTGTTTCTTTATTTTTGAGGTCAGTCCAGGTATTTTCAGACTTAAGCTCTCAAAATATTCGAAGTCAGCTCAACTCATATTTAAAAAGTTGCTCCTTTTATACGTAATTTAAGATACAAATAATTAAAGGAGTTTGGGGAACCGCAATAGATTTGTGCGGTATTCAATACAAATAACAAATGACAAACATAACAACAACAAATGGGCTCAAAAGTATGGAACATACATAAAACACAAAAGTATGCAATCATCTAATACTATCACAGAAAATTATTAAACAAATTTACTATAGAGTAACCGGTTTTATATATATTATGTCAAAAAAACAGTAGGAAGAAAAGAAAATCCCACTTAAAGGGATTGCCAAAAATATTTTTGTCACTAAGTTAGTACGAACTTTTAGTGTGAGTTGTAATATACGAAGGTAGTTCCAAAATTAGCCGATGTAACAAAGAAGACACAAAAAAATTGTCAACAATATTTTTCAACATAATCTCATTTCAGCTCGATAATCCTTTAGTGATATCCAATTGCTTCTACAACCTGTTTATAGTACGAACTGTCAAACTCCCTAAAATAGCCACCAATCGCAGGCTCAACCTCCTGATTGTCGGCAAATCTTTTACTACCGAAATAGAAAATAATCCGAGTTAGCCAAAACTTGCAAATAAGGTGTGTGATGAAGCAATTCTAATCTTTTATTTAAATTAATTTTGGCCATCGCAATAGTGGAAGGGTGAACTGGAGTATAGAATTGATGAAACAATAATTATTTTTCACAAAATGCGGCTTTTCTTTTACAATTTTATCACCTAAACGCGGCAATAAATTAGCATATTATACGCCCTTGATAATTTTTTCTTTTTGAAACTAATCAATAAAAATAATACCATGCGCATCACAACAAACCGGCCGCCTTGAACTTGCCTGCAGGTGAAACCGTTTTTACCTTCTTTGGACACGATTCTTCCATCCCAATCCACTGCTTTGACTGTTGCTTTGTCTCAGGTATGCAGTGTTAGACCCATGTCTCATTCACGATTATAAATCGACGCAAACATTCGAATTTATTGCGGTAAAACATCGTCAAACACTCTACTAAAACGTCTTCACGACGCTGTTTTTGCTCTATTCAAATCAGGCGCGGCAACCATCTTGCGCACAGCTTTCTCATCTTCAAATCTTCGGTCAGTATACGATGTATAGCACTTTTTGGCTCCTTCAGCCGACGATCATTCAATATCACTTTGTGGATTTTCTTGTCTGGCGTGAACACCTCGATTTGTCGACGGTGTTCGTCTTGGCAGATCATATCGCATAGTTTAAAATCGGCTACCCAATATTTTACAGTCGTAAACGAAGGAGCAGACTCCGTCAGAATAGAATCTAGCATGGTTTTAATGTTGATTGGACTGAGTGAAATGGAAGTATTGAATTGCATAACTTGAACCAATTTTTTCCAGTTTTACAAATTTACTCAGTTCGTTTAATTTTGATGGCTTAAATAAAAATACTAAACAACGTGGCTCCTTGAAACTTAAAACATGTGCCTTTTACGGTTGCCACTTTGCAACAAAATATTTTGTTTTTTTTTTTATCAAATTACTGGCGCCATCTATACGTGAGATGATTTTTTTTACTGCCTTGGGGCTTAATATTGTCACTTCGTCTGTAATGTGTTTTGCAATTTTTACGATAGATAAAAATATCGATTTATATCAAATTTTTAATTGCAAATAAATTTTACTGTGAACCGGTTTCAAAAATGTTTGAAAATGAGTGGTACAGTAAATTTAACATCGACGAAGCACACGAAATTGTGATTAAATATCATATTTCAAGTTTAATAGTGGTGGACGCTGAACTTTTTGTGTTTCATGAAACAATTTGTATAAGTCTACACGATTGTTTGGTGTTGAAACTTGTTGGCGTTCGATTCGCCAAAGATCTGAATTTTTTTAAAAACTTAATAGAGTAAGAATTACTAAGGATATGCTAGGACGATTCAATTCTGTATTACAACATAAATTGCATTATAACTGGTGATGGGACATGGGTTTATGAGTTTGACTTTCAAAACAGTCAAGGAACTTCGGAATAGCGCCTTTCAGCTGAGCCGAAAACGAAAAAAAAAACATGGCAGAGTCGATCCGAAGTTAAAGTAGTGCTAACCGTTTTCTTTAAATATCGTTGTCATCGGTACTAGAAATTCTTACCGGAACCTCAGTCGGTACTCAAAGAATATTATGTGAGAGTTATGCGATGTCTGAGAGGGCAAAACCGTCACGAAAAAGCCAGATTTGTGGATCTTGAATTTTGCACCATAACAATTAGTCAACTCACAAGATTGTAATTGTGTCCAAGATGTTTTTCTCTTTCTAAAAATCATATATCCATTCCGACGAAAGATAATTTACGGCAACAACTGAAGTCCTTTCCGAAAAATACGTTTGAAAAATATTTTTATAAATGGATTATTCGTCAGCATAATTACATTATATCGGTACAGCAAATTTGAATGAGTAATATATAATAACGGGTTATCCATTTTTCGGTTTTAAAAGTAAAATTAAATAAAACAAGCATAAAACTATGATTTCGATGAAACTTTTATTTCATTAAAATGCTTGGACTGCGTCATTATGTACGAAATATAATGTAATTTAAATGACCGCCTCTAGATTGATTGCACCAGTGGACCCGTTTGAGGTAGTTTTCAAGAACTTTTTCACACACCGGGCGGTATCTCGGCGATAGCTAGGCGAAAGTTGATTTTCAAATGCTCCAACGCTTGGAGGTTATCCGTGTAAACGCTGTTTTTGACGTCGCCCCACAAAAAAGTTTAATGTTGTCAAATCGTCATAATCATAATCTTGAGGACCAATTGACGTCACAAACCGCGAAATTGAACTTTCAGCAAACTTTTCATGCAGTGAAGCCAACATCGATGCTCTTGTGTGGCTCGTGACACCGTCTTGTTGAGACCAAATATCGTCCAGTTCACAATTTTTAATTGAAGGCCAAAAAAAGTCGATTATCATACGGCCATAGCGCTTTTAATTGACGGTAACGTTTCCTCCAGCGTTGTTTTCGCAAAAATACGGCATAGTAAAGCCTCCAGACCATAAGGCTCCCAAACAGTCACTTTTTCCAGATGCAATGGCGTTTCCACAATCACTTCTGAGTTCTCCGATCCGATCCGATCAGCGACAATTTTGCTGACGCAACCACCGAGTGAGAACATCGTCGCTGAAGAAAATTTTGCTCGAAAAATGAGCATTGAGAACATGTTGCTGTAGCATCCAATCATCGTATACGTTGCATATGCCGTTGTGAATGCTCAGACGGCTTTAATTGTTGCATGAATTAGACTTTATATGGATGGAATGCAAAATACGCCTTTATGTGCCATGAAATAGGCACAATTGCTGAGAATGCCGTGGAATCGACAAATTCGGATTATCACACTTTTAACAAAAGCGATATTTTCGGTAGAGCATTCATTGCGATGATGCACAGGCCTGACCGCATCTGTAACGCTTTTAGTCTCTTCAAATTTCTTTATAATCTTATCAATTTCTTGCACAGTAAGTCGGTTATGATGACTATAATTACTCCGTAGTGCCCGAAAAGTGTCCATGTTTGAATCACCACTTTTGTAGTAAGTTTTAAATATTTTTACGCGTTTTTCGGTTAATAAACGTTCCATATTCGTAAATGGCAAACATATCACTAAATAAACAACACTTCAGATGACAGGTATTTAAAAGCTGACAGCCTTGCCAGACCGGCGATTTTGAAACCACTAAATGTATAGCTCGATTATATATCAAAGGGGACCTTTTTTGAATGCGGTACAACAAATTTGAGCGTATAGTATATAATATGTACTTTATTGACTTATCCCGGTAATTGTTTACCACAACGTACGTAAGTCATCAGACTAAAGTTTGTATTTTTCAACACATGAGTAAGCAACTGATTCGTTTGAAATACGAGTACATGATTTCCACGATTGATTCTGATTGCAAACGATTGCAAACGCCCTAGAAAATATTTTGATGAATAGCATTTCGAAGAACAATATAGTTGATTAACATTTGTGTATATTTATTAGGTCTCAACAAAACTCCTTAATTTTAATCTTTCAAATGATCATTTGTTATTCTTAACATGGCCACACTCGAGTGTGACCAATTTCCCACCTTTCTCCTGTAGTAAATATATTCGAAGAGATTTTCGTTATATGCGTCCTTATTCTGTTGATTCACTTGGCCGCAGTGATGCTGTCCTTAGAGATAGGGACGGCGGCACCAGTTATTATTGCTGCTTATTGTTATGCCATGCCGGAGGTTCTCGATATTAGGGGTTTTCATATTACCGATTTTTACACTGATGCTTGTAGTTGATGTCTCACCTTTTTCGTCCCTAACAATTGCTGCTGCCCCTTCGTCATACATCATCGTTTCAAGTTTCAGTCCGTGAGCTGACTATTAATTCATGTTCAATATTATATCCTCATAATATCCGTCGTTAGTGCATAAAAGCACAAATATTTTCCCCTACTATAAAGGGAGTATCGTTCCTCTAAACCCAATTTATAACGTAAAGCCATCACATTTAAGTAAAAGAAGTTATTGCTTGAGTACCTGTTAACTCCTTCTGTAATATGCACTTTTATCGTTGAATACATTCAATACAAAATGAAACCTATATATGATTCGTCATCTTTTTAATTTCGTAGAAATATACATATCGTACGCCACCTAACGCATAATGATTTTCGTGGTCGAAACAGTTCGGTGTCTCTTATGGATTTATTAACGTATACATTTTTACACGATAAAGGTATGATTTAAAATATATTCCTACCATTACTTTGTCTGTTCATCACATCTTCCTTCACATCATTATTGAGTATAATTACGCTATCTACATTATAATCTATCTAAATTATAATTACGCTATCAGTGTAAGTTTAGTAGTCCGAAAACGCTGTTGTGGAATAAAATAACACATTTGTATGCATTAAATGGTATTCAGACTGGCTGTAATTCGCATACGTGTTTTCTAAACACATGAATTCAGAATACGAAGGGAGTTAAACATTTTCCCCCAATGGATATTGGAGTGGGTCCATCCACATCTACTGCTACTGCAGACTTTGTGCGCCCAACGGAGAGTAATTCGTGACCATGGAACATGTGTCGCTTATTTATAACAGCATCGAAATGTAATTAAATATGCTGCTGCATATTAACAAGGCATCAGTCTGCCGATGGTGAAAGCAAAAAATATGCGAACAACATGTAGGCCATTTTGAAATTGAACTGGAGTGCTTGCTTACAACCCCAAAGGTTTATGAGAATACATGAAAGGAATACACAATACTCTTAGGAATTCTACCATAAATGAAAACAACAAAAACTCTCTGAACGGCCTTGAAGGTCAAAGAAATTTTCTGCTTGAAAATCATCAGCAAAAGAGCCCAATTTCATTTTTAGGTAGAGAAATTATAATACGTCTACAAAAAGCAAACATAAATCAGCAACTCCTTCATAAAGTGTTGGCGATGCGAACATCGAGACCAACGAAATTCCATGTCCCAAATGACTAGCGGGAGGTATCGGCTTTTATTTATCGAAAACGAGCTCGTAAAAGTTTAAGAAACTTATAATTCTTCTATGTCCAGGTGTATAAATGAGCTCATTTATGTTAAGGTCAACAATTTATGCTTGCTAAAGTCATTAGGTTAAAGGTATTAGTGGCAATAATAATTATGGCAACGATTTAGAGAAAGAGAAAGGTCATAAAATGTGGTTTAATGATGAGGTCCCACGATACGTACTGAAAATTTCAATTACTAGTTTGGACATTTGTTCGACTTGATGATAACTCTTATAGAGAAAACCAACTTTAATTACTTGTTATTTATTATGTTCTGCTTCTCTTCGATTCGATGCGAAAATGAGAAACAATTTGGTCAATTCTTAATTGCCAATAATCACTAATAATGTGGACACTAAAATGCAGTATTCTCCGCGCATCGTACACACACTCGCATAACATATTGAGCAGCAAAAATTCGAGGACGGTCTAAAACATATCCGACCTAACAAAGGAGACACAAAAGAGTTGGGAAAATATTTCTTTATTTTTCAACATAATATTTAAAGAGGTGGCAAAATGGCTGAAATATAACGTTCTCACCATGGTGAGGATTAACATATTCTCTGACAGTCAAGCTGCCATTAAATCCCTGGATTCTGTCTTCCTGTCCTCAACATCAGCCCTGGAATGCCGCAGATCTCTTAACGAGATGGCTCAGAATTTTAACATTCACCTTATGTGGGTGCTGGCCACAGGAATATACTAGGGAACTGCGGAGCGGATGAGCTGGCAAGATTAGGGACAACCTTACGGACTCCAGACGAGTTGCACTCTATAGGCATGCCTCTAGGCACTTGCAAACTCCTACTATAAAATAGGGCATATTCAGCAGCAAATGGTAGGTGAACGTCTGCCCAAGCCTTTATTAAATCCAGACAGATTTCGCTCCACCTAGATCTGAAGCGTTCACACACACTACTGCCGCTATTAGCTAAGATCTGATGTCTCATTGGTTGTATCCGTCATAAGGGTACATTGTCTAATTGGAAGACATGTAGTGAGGCTGAAGGTTGCTACTAGTGACTCTTGCAGGAACTGTAGGGATGAAGAGAGGTCCTCTGCTGCAACTGTCCCACCCTGGCGAACAGGTGGGCACCAAGAATGAGCTCTTATGTCTTTAGGAATCTAGGAGATGTGGATGACATAGATATTACCCGACTTAAGAGCTTCTTGAGGCGCTCAGGATGGTTCAAAGGGGAAAACTAGGGGCATCCATATCTCTAGTTTCCGTGGTATCACATTGAACTATACAATTTAAGTAAGTCTGTCTATTCAGACTGCCACACTGATCTAACCTAACCTAACATAACCCTCTTTTAGCTGGAAACACTTTTCACAGTGATATTAATAGATTCTTCATACTGTTTATAGTAAGAAATGTAAAACTCCTTAAAATAGTCATCAACTGCAGGCTCAACCTCTTCATTGTTGGCAGATCTTTTACTACTGAACTATTTCTTTAAGTTTGGATATAGAAAATAGTCCAAGAGGGCTAAATCTGGCGAATAAGGTGCAATAACTTATTAATTTTGGCCACCGCAATAGCGGATGTGTGAACTGGAGCACTGCATTGATGAAACAATAATTTCTTTTTCAATCCAGCCTTTTCCCTACTTCACCACCTAAGCGCTGCAATAAATTATCATAATATTCGCCCTTCGTAGTTTTCTTTTCTGAAGATAAAATGTAACAATTATCCCATGCGCATCCCAAAAAAACAGACGCCATGGCCTTGTCTGCAGATGGAACCGTCTTCGCCTTCATTGGACACGATTCTCCCATTCCAGTCCACTGCTGCGAACCCACGTCTCATCCACTTTTATAAATAGATGCAAAAATTTGGCTTAATTGCGGTAAAACATCCCCAAACACTCTACTGACTTCACAACGCTGTTTTTGCTCTATTGAAAACAAGCGCGGTACTCATCTTACGCACAGCTTTTCCATCTTCAAATCTTCTGTCAATATACCAAGCTATCACTCTCTGAAATGCCTATCATTTCAACTATCTCACGCTCCTTCAGCCAACGATCATCCAATACCATTTTGTGGATTTTTTTTTAACCATGTCTGGCATGGACACTTCAATTGGTCGACCACTACGGTGTTTATCTTGGTAGCTCGTACGGCTTCGTTTAAACTCCGATATTCAACATTTTACAGTTGTAAATAAAAGAAAAGACTGCCCCCGAGTAGAATCCAGCTCGGCTTTAGTATTAGTTGGACTGAGATCTTAAGAGAGATCAAATGGAAATATTGAATTAGATTGCGGTTTACAAATTCACTCAGATCGTTTAATTTTGATGGCTCAAATAAAAGCACTAAACAAGATGGCGCCTTGAAACTTACAGCACATGTTTTATTAGTTTTTTAACTACTGGCACCATCTATACGTCAGGTCGGCTAATTTTCGGACCGCCCTTAATACGAGAGCAAATACAAATTACTAATTTTATAGTACTACGTACGAAATTCAAAATTTTTTTGGTCAAGCTAGTGATGTATGTGATGCTGTTGGTCAGTTGTGTTAGCGAAGGTAAGTCAGTCACTGCATAAATTTCAGTAAGTTGAACCGACTTACATTGACCTTCTTATCGGTAAAGGCTGTAAATTAACGGACTACAAAACAATTGAAACTACAACTAACTGAGCGTTAGTATTGCAATATTATTATGATTCGTTATAACTGCCTTAAACTTAGAAATTACGGAGAAACCACAATGCAGATATTTTTTTTAAGATGTAGTAAAAACTAATCTATTACTTCCGCATGACGCTGAAGGGTTCATCTGGCATAGTTAGAATAATCCAATTTAGGTAAAATTTCGTTTTCATTCTTTCAAAGTATCGTTGCCACTTCGAATATAGTTGCGTTATATCTCTCCATTGGCAAAAAGCGTTGGCAATCGATTTCTAAAAGCTTCTACTGAAACAAATTTTTCACCAACAAAATCATTCGCAATAGACAGGAGCAGGTAGCAATTACTTGGTACAATGTCCGAAGTATAAAGTGGATGCACAGTAATCTCCCTATGATGCTCCGGGAGCGTTTGGCGAGTCACGATCGATGTGTGGCCTAGCTTTGGTCAAAGCTGGCGGCTTTTGGTTGATTGCTGCTTTTAGGCGGTCCAACTGTTAACAGTACAGATCCGAATTAAAGGCCTGCTGCGTTTCGACAACGATTACTTTCAGTTGCCGTTGTCGTAAGTGGTCCATTTTTCATCGCCATTCAACACCTTCTGTAGACACGATTGGCTGCTACAACAGCATTACCATAAACTCTATTCCTATTTTCAGCCACCTAGCATGTGTTTTCACGTTTATCAAAGAAAAACTGTGAAATGTAAGCGTATTTTCTCTTTGCTAATGTCCCTGTTATGTAATTCAATATTTCGAATATTAGAGCCGAGCTATATTTTGCTCTGAAGGAGTCTGCTCCTTCGTCTACGACTGTAAAATATTGGCTAGCGTAGTTTAAATGCAGCCGTACAAACTGCAAAATGCAACACCGTAGTTGTCGAGCAATTGAGTCGATTGAACGACCGTCGGCTGAAGGTGCGTGAGCTACCTGAAATGATTGACATTTCGAAAACTGCTATATTTCGCATACTAACCAAGGATTTGAAGATAAAAAAGATGTGCGATACATGTGTGCCTCCAATAGTGCAAAAACAAGGTCGTGAAGATTTTTCAGTAGAGTGTTTGGCAATGTTTGACCGCAATAAATCCAAATAACTTTTTCCATGGATGAGACATCGGTCCACCACTTCACATCTGAAACAAAGGAATTGTCAAAGCAATGGACTGAAATGGGAGATTTGTTTCCAAAGAAGCGAAGATGGTTCTATCAGCAAGAAAGTTAATGCCGTCTGCTTTATTTGGCAGGGATTATTTTTATTGATTATCTTCTGAAATTTATTGTAGCGTTTAGGTGATGAAATTATAGAAGAAAGGTCGAATGTGGCAAAAAGAACGTGTTGTTTCATCAAATCTATGCTCCAGTTCAAACATCCACTATTGCCAAAATTAATGAAAGTACGAATTGCTTCATTACGCACCTTATTCACCAGATTTGGGTTCCTCGAATAATTTTTTAATTCCAAACTTGAAAAAATGGCTCGGTGGTAAAAGGTTTGTAAACAATGAGTGGGTGGAGTCTGCGGTTGATGGTTATTTTAAGGAATTTGCCAGTTCTTGCTCTAAACAGGGTATAGAAGCTATTGAATATCGCTGGAAAAAGTGTATAGAGCTAAAATGGGATTGCATTGAAAAATAAAGAACATTTTACACAACTTTTTTGTGTCTTCTTTTTTAGGTGGGCTAGTTTTGAGAAGAAGGAAAATAAATACCTTTCAGTTCTTTTCAACTAAAGCCACCGTAATTACAAAGCCCCCTTAGAACATTGTATGAGTGTGGACTATCCTTTATAGAGAATATGCAATATCGCATTATGGTATTTTGCATTTAGTGGTTTCAAAACCGCCGATCTGGCAAGGCAGTCAGCTGTTAAATACTTCCGAAGCGTCATTTATTTAGTGAAAGGTTTGCGATTTGCGAATATGGATCGTTTAGCAACCAAAGAACGCGTCAATATAGTCAAAACTTACTACAAAAGTGGTGATTCAAGCGTGAGCTTTCAATCGAACAAAATTTTCTGCAGCGAATAAGCTTATTTCTCATTCAGTCGTTACGTTAACAAGGAAATTTTTCAAATGTGGGGGCCTCCGAGAAACAAAAAATGGAAAAATTATTGAAAACGGAAAATAACTTTAAAAAAAATGAATAGTAAAAATGATACTGTAGGAACTTTAAAAAGATCCACTGCCACAGCCAATCCAGAGGTGGTGATTTAAATTATATTTTGTACATAATGGCATTATAATGATGAACGAGTTTCATCGAAATGATAGCTTTATATGTGTTTTATTTAACTTTTCTTTAAAAAGGACAAATGGATAACCTTATACAACCTTTTAATACATCTACTTAAAATTATGTTAAACGAAGCTGTATAATTAAATGTTGATACCTTCGAAATTCGTTAGGAGTCATTTCGCTTTTAAAGTAAAACATAAAATTCGCACAAAATGTTTAGCAAATCCCTAAGTAGGGGGAATACTCGAGTTTTGAACAAAACATTACAATAATTTAATTTTCTTCCTTTCTGCTTTCCACAATGAAACATATGACGCCATTCAGCATTCTACTATAACATCCCCTTATTCGATACTATATTAATATCAAATAACCATTAACACCCTATCCCCGATATCCTACTCTCTCTTCAGTTCCACGGCACTAAGACAAAAAAACAGAAGAAAACGAATCTTGCTGACTACTGGAAAAGATACAAAAAATTATCAACAACACATTGCAGGCTTCATCGATGTTAAGCGAATGAGTCAAAAGTGATAGAAAAAAAAAACAAAAATATCAAAATAATATCGGCCTTTGCAAAACCTTAACCACTTTCACCATTCACTTCAATACATAACCGAAAGGAAGTAAAGAAGGCAAAGAAGAA
Source organism: Philornis downsi (assembly GCA_019455685.1). NCBI lineage: Eukaryota > Metazoa > Arthropoda > Insecta > Diptera > Muscidae > Philornis > Philornis downsi. The sequence goes on from JAHXMU010000035.1 coordinate 3,422,844, forward strand.
AAATAAATTTCAGTACTTATGTTTACGAATTTTTGTTGTACTTTTATCATTAAATGCCTTACAAAAGGTCAGTCTCTTTAGAGACTTCAAACAATCTCTTTTGTTTTTTGGCCCCAAAGAAAGGAAAACCCCCTAAAAGTTATGTAATAATAAATGATAAATAGAAAATAATAATAACGTCAGTCTGAAAATATAAAATATGAACGAGTAGTCGACCCAATACTATAAGCACACATCATCCCCAATATCAAAAGAGCACAGTGGGGGGAAAATAAATAATTGCTTCGGAAATTCATTTGCAAACAACTTTGTTGAGGCGGAAAGACAACCCAGCCTTTGATTTAAACGAGTGATTCGAATGAAGCACTTCAGTTTCATGAAAACAATAAATGTATTAAATATAAATAGGTTCACAATTACAGGGCGCCGCAATAGAACGTGCATATTTAAAAAATTGATTAAAAAATAAATACAAAAGGTATGGTTAAAATAAATCTAAGGCATTGTAGAGTAATAAATGGAGTTTATTTTTTAAAAATAACATCATCATCTAAATGGTGACCCTCTCTACGACGGCACTCCTCTAACCGCAAACGAAAATTATTGAAAACTTTTTGTAATACTGGTGTAATGGCTGCCATTTCACCACGGATATTATTCTTGAGCTGAACAAGACTTTGTGTTTGAGGTATCCCCACAAAAAAAAGTCAAGAGGCGTCAAGTCTGGACTACGTGGGGGCCATGGGATATCACCTCTTTTCGAAATCAGTCTGCCAGGGAACATCTGCTTCACCACCGCCATGGAGTCATTTGATGTGTGACAGGTAGCTCTATCTTGTTGGAACCAAGTTCTGGAATTCACTATCCTTGAACTTTCAATTTCACGTTCCGTATTAACCGTGACTTTTTGGCCCCGCGTATTTTCGAAGAAAAAAGGACCAATTATTCCTCTGCCAGAGATTGCTGCCCATACTGTCACTTTAGGACTATGCAATGGTTTCTGGTGTTTGATTTTGGGATTTTCACTGTTCCATTAACGACAATTTTGACGGTTTACGAACCCATTCATAAGGAAATGAGCCTCGTCAGAGAAAAGGATATTGTCAAAATTGGAATATCGATTAAGCATTTCATTAGCAAATGCGAGCCTTGCTATGAATTCAGACTCTTTCAATTCTTGTGTTAATTGCAACTTATATGGATGTAGTTTAAGATCCAATGTTAAAATTCGTTGCAAAATTCGTCGCGATAATTGTAATACAGACGATTTCTTGCGAGTCGACATTTGTGGATTTCCTCGTACTGACTCCATAACTCTATCAACATTGTCTTCGGTCCTAAATGTTCTTGGGCGACCATTTGCTTGTTGTTTGAATGTTGAACTCAAACGCTTCAAAAAACGCTTTACCCATATTTTAACTAAATTAGCACTCGGAGTTTCACTAATTCGCCACAATACAGTCGCCTTGTAGCAATATAGGAACGAGAGTTCTCGTAAAATGCGCGCACGCAAAATGCGCGACGCTTCCCGTCGAAGTGATTCATTACGACTAAAACTCCATGAGCCCGCCAACCCAACGATGTAGGCACTCCCCGCCCACGCCTTTTCTACCCCGCAAAAAAAGATGATGCAATATTCACGTTCTATTGCGCCACCCTGTAGAATTCAAAAATAAAAGCATGGTATTTAAGATAAGTTATGTTTATTTGGTTTAGTATAAAGATTTAAATCGAATTTCTGAATACAGTCTGTTGAAAAGCGAAGGGTTCTCTAATTGATTTGATGCAACTGATTTCATAGTGACTGCCCCTAAATGTTATTGCATGCAGGCGCGATGAACTTCTCTCTTACGTCAATCATGTGGCATATGCTGTGACATATCATGTGACATATCCTGTGACATATTCGCTGAATGTCAATTTCCACCACCTATAATAACACCCTGTTATAGAGGCAGATCTGATTCATACAAAAGATATTAAACAATAACGGGACCACTACCAACTCAGAATCATCCATATCACAGATTTTGAACCAGTTCATGAAACACCTAATTCGATTTAGCGCTCTTCACTGAAAATGTTGAACCACAAGGGTACACAAGCATTACAATTTTTTGAACCCTTTAATAAATCGGCTGTTAAAATGTTACCTCAAAATACGCATTAAGTGTTCATATGTGACAACCAGGAATATTCGTTTCAAACCAGATATCCCTAATCTTACCCCTATGAAGAAGTGCACCCACAACTCATCTACTTTTTAAGGAACCATCATTGTTGTTATTAGAAAATAAGGGAAGCATTTAATTATCATTTGTAAAATGTGATACATCGTTACATTATGTATGAGAGGAAAATTGATACGGCTAATTATATGGCTATGACTCAGCACATAGACCATGAATCCCTGGATATCCAGTGTTACAAGAAGGTGAAATCAATTCGTAACGAAAAAAAAAAACTTGGCCCTACAAGGATGGAATAACCTGTAAAATAATAGCCATTTTCATTGTTTTTTCTAGCAATTTTCCCACAAGTTTCTTAACTAAAAGTAAGGGAACATGTTGCACTTAACACATGGAAATGTCAGGTCAGGTCACAGTAGAAGACTGAATATACAGACTCACTTAGACAACATAGTTCATTGTGAATCATTCTGAGAGAAAGAAATAAGAAGCCAGTGTTAATCACCGCTTATTCGCTAGGGCGGGGTAATTGCAGATAAGGTGTTCTATAGACTCCTCTGCCTCTTCATCCCTACAGATCCTGCACAAATCACTAGTTGCAACCTTCAGTCTCATTGCATGTCTTCCAATCAGACAGTGTCCCACCATGACGGATACAAGTAATGACATGTCGGGTCTTGATAGCAACAGCAGTTTGTGTGAACGCGTCAAATCTAAACGAACCCACCCTGTCTGGATTGGTTACAGCCTCGGACAGACGCCCTCCTGCCATTTGCTGCTAAATATGTTCTATCTCGCCTTAGGAGGCAGCAAGTGGCTAGAGGCATGCCCATGGACTCCGACTCGGCTGGAGTCCGTAAGGTTGCCCCTAGTCTTGTCAGCTCGTCTATCCTGCAGTTCCCTGGTATGTCCTTGTAATCCGGCACCAACATATTGAAATGCTGAGCCATCTCGTTAAGAGATCTGCATCATTTCAGGGCTGATGTTGAATTCATGAAGACAGAATACAGAGATTTAATGGCAGCATGACTGTCAGGGAATATATTAATTCCCACCGTGGTAAACACTACACTGATCAGGTAGTCTTTTTGCTATGCTTAGCCCTATGTCTTTGTAGGGTCTTTGTAGACCCCGGATTCTACCTGCTTATTTAATTTTGGGCCGTCAGTGTAGAATTCGACATACAGTCTTTTACCAGGAGTTGGACATTTCCACGTATCTCTATCTGGTATACGTATATGGCACTTCTTGACGAACAGTGGTTCAGTCAGAGTGTAGTGATTAGAGCCTATTATGTCAGGCACCATGTTAAAGATCACACTGTGACCATAACCACTGTTTGACCACAGTGACAACTCTCTTAGTCTTACTGCCGTAGATGCAGCAGTCTGCATACTATTTATATCTAAGGGTAGTAAATGCAAAATAAATTTAGAGCATAGGAAGGGGTGGGGCGGAGCGCTCCAGTGATGCTCAGACTAGCCATCCTTTGGATCTTGTTCAGTATCCTACAGTATGTGGACTTCTCAAGAGCTTATTACCAGACGATAACTCCATATAACATTATCGGTCTTACTACTGCAGAACACAGCCAGTGAACAATGTGAGACCTTATTCCCCATTGCTGTGGCCACTGTGGCCTCTTTCGCCCTGTCCAGAATATTAGGTTTGATACTCAGCTTCTTGTCCAATAACACACCAAGGTATTTTGCACAATTTGCAAAAGGAATTTCAGTACCTCCCAGGGAAATAGCATCCACAGGTGGAATATTGTACCCTGGTGAACAGAATCACTTTGATCTTGTTTGGATTTACTCCGAGACCATTTTCCCCGTCCACTTCAAAGTTATCCATGCTTGGCCCTATTAGCTTCTTTCTTCGAAATCATTCACTACACGATAAATAGTGCGGCTTGTTGGCACGTTGTTTCTCCCACAAATTTCACATAACTTTCTCATCGTCACAGTAATCGATGATTGATTTTGATAAAATGTTTTAACGATTAAAACACGTTGGTTTATCGAATATTTTTCCATAATAAATTTGCCATCTGTACTTCACCACTGAAAAATATGAACTTTCAGGACTAATGTTTACCAAAATGGCGGCAAAACAAAGTAGTATACTTTCCCGACGGACACCCTGTATTAATATTATTTAAAACAATATTAACTAACCAACTTTTATTTGCAGTCACACCTTCTATTTTTGGTCAATGACTATATGGGGGCGGAGAACATTGATCATGAGATTGGTCGAAAAATTTTAGAGCCGAACCGAATCCTTTTAACTTTTTGGGTTCGACTTTAGGGACTTCTCTACTCTCTACTTAAATTTTGCATATAATTAATCATATTCAGTGCACTGCCAGGGCATGCAATTTTCGTTAATTTACAATCTGGTGTATTGCTGATAAAAATGAGTTAGTATATATGCTATACGCAGATTTTAGAAACGAGTTAAATATTTCTTAATGCTGAATATCGAAGTATTTTAAAAGTGATAATAGAAAACCTTAAGAAATTTTTCATTGCGATGCAAATATAATTGATTTTATTTGCCAGCCAACATTTGTCCCCATTGTGCAATGTTGCCCTTGTCATTCAATTCTCTCTCCTGCCACCAATCCCAACGAGCATCACGCAGCGCAGCGAAATTATTAAAGTTTCGAAAGTAAGAATCCCAAAAGGATTTTTACAAAAAATATACTTTATGAGTGGGTGAAACGGACGGAAGTATGACCGTTTGAGTTCAAACATGGCTAGAAGGATACTTTTTGATGAGTGCAAAAATTACGCTGTCTCGCTCACGAACACAAACAAAAACCTTCTGGTCCAGTCAACCTGACATGAATTCAATTTTAACACAATAAAAAACATTTAATATTTATAATAAAATTATATTGTTGAGCCGTAGAGAACAAGAAAAACTCAACGAATGAATGTTTCCACAATAAGTTCGAAAAGAGAAAAAATAAGCAAAACGTAAAAGAGGATAAAAATACAATCTTAAGAATGTTGCCTTTAAAAGGAAATGATAAAATGAAAAGCGAAAGAGAGAGCAAATATCGACGAAGACAAAAATCATGTATTGATTAAATAAACGGAAGGTGTTTCCAGCGATTCAAACAACAAGCAAAATGTAACGAACAACACCAAGATCTATGAGGATTCTTTAACGCTCAAATTATAATAGAACGTTTTCTATTGTAAATCTCCATCTCTTTACCACTAAGCATAAGAGCACTATCGCTTTCCCACACCAGACGCTGAGCCATCAACACAGTACCATATCCTGGTATAAATATTAACGAGTGTGTCTATGTGTGCTTAAGTTTACGTCTGGATATGTTTTACACTTTTACCGGAAATGTAGGGTAAGCTACATGTTCCGATATGATAACGGAAACAATACATTGAACACAGTCAAGCATTAGCGTCGGAATGCGTAAATCTATGTGTATTACTATGCTTTTCCCCTTCCCTTCACATCGTCTATAAATTTCGCGCCATATCGAATTCATAAAATTTTATAACTTTCACTATGAGGAGAAATGTAAAATAATTGTCTGGGTGCTAGAAAAGTTGTTTGTAATAAAACTCACATAAAAAGCAGAGGAAAGTGGGAATGTCATAAAGTGGGGAAAATGTTGTTCAATCAAAAATTCACCTACCTGTGCATTTGACGCAAACAAATAAGGAAATCAAAATAATCTAAATATATAAGGAACCTGCTAAGACAAGCGTATTGTATGGTAAATAGCTGTGATCGAATAGAAAATATAACTGTGGCGATTATATAGTCATTATTTTCCAATAGAAAATACAGCTAGATTTCTGAATCCTTTGCAGCACTTAGATGTGGAAATCATCACCTTCCAACCGCTTGAAAATCTAGAAATGTAATTAAATTTCGCCACACCGTCCAGTTTTTGAGGTATCGACAAATTTGTATTCCTTTGTTTGAGTTTGACCCTGAGCTTGAGTTCGCTCCTGATCGAAACCATTAAAGATCGCTTGTTAACGGCATGACTGTTTTTTGCGATTGACTCTCTACTCACTGCGGCTGTCACCTATAGCTCCAGGGTCTGAGCTAGAACCTAACTTGAGAGCAGAATTATCTTCTGCTGTCACCACCACTTATTGACATAAAATAATAGCGCTATTTTCTGATGAAAATTATACTTCTCGCTAATATTCAAATACTTTAAGTTCAAAGCTTAATAACGTTAACAAGCGGAAACAAACAAAATTGAACAAGTGCACAATAAAGGACGCGATAAAGCGTAGTCCAACTGGCGAAAAATTTCAATGTGTTTGCTAGTAGCAAAACTACAAAATACAAAAATTGCAAAATTTAGCACATGCACAAAACGCAGTTCGTCTAGCCAAAAAGTGTTAAAACACTTGCACATTGGTGTCAAGTTTAAAAATTCCATGCAGTGATATGTTCGATGTTGTAATGAAGACATTTTTAGGGTTCAGCAATGTACTGTATAAGCAAACAAAACGATAACCGTAAAGACTGCCTCAGGATGACTACCTTTCGCTCTCGTTGGATAAGGTGTAAAGGTAAATTAACAAATCTGCACTGAAAAGACTTCAAACCAAGCTTTGTTACCTTAAGCATATAAACAATTTGGTACACCATCTCACAAAGGTCATCTAACCCAATGTTTTTTGTAAGAAAAAGTTGCCATTTTTATTTCTTCATAACAATAACCAACATATTTAAAGGACTTAAACTCAATATATTTTTCTATATGGTCCATTCTAGAGGCCAGAGTTTAAATTAAAAAATAAAAGACTTCAATGACTTAAAGATTACTCTTCGCCGAGAATGGGATAAAATAAAATCAGTTCACATTCGTACAGAGTGTGAAGTAATCCCGGACAGACTAGATGTTGTCGTTCATACTGAAGATGGCTACCGCGAACAGTAACATGTTTTTCTTAAAATTTCAAATATTTTTTACGACATACTCAAGTCAAAATTGACAAAATTACACCATTTTTAAGTGGTTATGAGGTACTGATGTGTTACATGCCACCCTAATTAACATTGTATAGTTAGATTTTTTAAGATTTAAGTCTTTCAGGTTGGCAGCACTGGTTGATAATGGCGTCCAAACATCATCTGTCAAAGTGAAAAGTGTACAGTTTACTCTGCCATTTCATCGTAGAAAGACTAACAAACGAGCAGCGATTGCAAATCGTTGAAACTTATTATCAAAATTCGTGCTCTGTGGCAAAAGTGCATCATTTGATACGACTATTTCATGGTCGTCATAATCAACCTGCTGAATCAACAATTCGTGTTGTTATCTCCAAATTTCGCAGCAAATTTACTTTGTTGGACATAAAACCATCGACTCGCATGCGTAGCGTGCGTACCGAAGAAAACATTGCGGCCATAGCGACCAGTGTTAAAGACGATCGTGAAATGTCAATTCGTTGCCGTTCTCAGCGATTGGGCATGTGTTGCTCAACCACAAAGAATTTCTTTGGCTGAGTTGAACTTGGTTGACATGTGGTTTTATCAGGGCGGTGCAACATGCCACACTGCTTGTGAAACAATAGATATGTTGAGGGATGAATTTGGTGAGCAGCTTATCTCTCGATTTGGCCCCCAAGATATTGCGATTTAACGCCTTGGCATAACAAATCCGAACACGCTGAAATCTTACAGGATAACATAACACGCTTTTTCGTGGAATACAGGCCGAAATGCTCGAAAAAGTGACGAAAAATTGGACTTTCCAAACGGACACTTTGAGACGGAGCCGCGGACATGAAATTATATTTAAAAATTGGGTGGCAAAGGCCAATTTATCGATTTCAATAAATATATTTTAATATATAATGTAAATTTGTGTTTTATTCGATTAAAAAAAAACTACGATTAAAAAATCACCCTTTACATACTCCATTAACAAACTCTCACTCTCTTTAAGTTGTTCCCTTATTTTAAATAATAACATTTATTTTAAATAATAACATTTAAATAATAACATTTGGTACCTAACAACATTTGATATTGTCGTCTTATTTTAATAAAATCATCATCTGAAAACTCCATCCAATTTCAAACCAAACTGCGGTTTTTAGAAGGAATAAGAGCTAGCTTTTTACGATGGCTAAATCAAAATATGGATGAGCGTTATGTATCTGCAAAGGGGTTGGCAAGCGATTAAAAGGAATTATAAATTAGGGTCAAAACTGTAAATTCAATATATGATTATAATTGGTTTAATTAGTTTACAGTACTTAAATACTCGACTAGTCAGAAAACTAAATTTTGAATTATTTAAAAGCAGCTTCTTCTGAAAAGCGGGTTTCGGTCATATGATCACAAAAGAAGCGATAAGACCGGCTTCATTCTATGGGGCAATCTTAAGTGGAAAATAGTCGTTTCGCTGCAGAAAATCCATGCTGCCACTATGAAATACATTTTGGGCTATATAAAGTTAGCTGCTTAGGAAACAATGTTCTTAGAGTTGACAAATCGTGTTAAGTTTGGGATGGAATGTTACGTTTAGAATGTTTTAAAAGAATGTGCTGCGAATTATACAATGCAGACGTACACGAGCAATTTGCCTGATATGCAGGTATTACTGATAGCTAAAAACCAAAACCAAAGATCCTAACTCTAAATGAATTTATGGGTAATGATTTTGATTAGATTCCGTGTGGAATGTAGAACTTTTGTCATAGAATAGTATTATAGAAAATATTTTTTTAATATTAGGTGCGCAACTAAGTTCTCACTGTTTTTTTTTTATATAAAAATACAACTTTATTATGAAAACATGTTTACAAATTATTCATTGAAAGTATTGTCCATCGCTAACTATTACCTTTCCCCATCTTTCCGGCAAAGCTCGAATTCCGTCACGGTAAAACTTTTCATCTTTTGAGGTTATCCAAGAATCCTTGAAGTCGTCATATGAGTGGAACTGTTGGTCGGCCAGACTGTATGCCATCGAACGGATGAGTAAGACTTCATATTTCAACAAATGCTGTCATGATGAAGAATCACTTTTTCGTGCCTCTCCGCGTATTGTGGGCGTTTTTCGCACAGAGCTCGCCTAAATCGCATTAATTGAAGTCGATACAGATCCCCAAAGATAGTTTCGCCTGGTTTCAACAGTTCATAAAAAATAACACGGCCTGGTCCTAAAAAATACAGATCATAGCCTTCTCAACGTGAATATTCGGCCGAGGCGACGACGTAGAATCATTACCGAGCACCTCGGATTGCCCATTTTTCATCACCCGTTAGAATGCAGCGATGAAAACCCTTTCTTTTTCCTCGCTGAAACAGTTGTTTACAGGGGAAAAACGACGCTCAACGTCCCTTGGCTTCAATTCATAAGGAACTCAAGTTCCTTGCTTTTGAATCATTTCCAGCACTTGTATTCACTTAGAAATAGCTTGGCAGGTAACTCCCAATACTGCAGCAAGCTCTACCTGCGTTTAACATGGATCCCCATCAAGCAATGCTGTCAATTTAGTGTCGTTGAAGGTTTTTCGTCTTCCTTCACGTAAGCGGTGGTCAACATCAAAATCACCGTCTTTGGAACGACGGAACCAATCTCGACACGTTGTTTCACTTAAAACAGCATCTCTGTAAACGTTTTGAAGCTCACGATGAGCTTCAGCCGCCGTTTTTTTTCAAATTGAAAGAAGAAAATCTATACTTCCCGCACATGACGATTATTTGGCAGAAAATCATACATATTCACACAACCAAAAGAATATGATGTCAAAAGAAAATTACTATTGTGTCGAGGCGGTATGTTTACTATATGCCTAGGATTGGCACATGACGTTTAGGTTATGGCAGAATCGACTAGCACTTATAGCTGGCGTCATCTGTTGGCAAACGCCGGGAACTTAGTTGCGCATCTAATATAGGTATAATTATTATAAAAGACACTTCTCGTATAGAAATGTTGTGGAATACTCCTGTTTTTATGGAATAGCAACATGAAAGATTTTGTCTTACAAAAACTTTGTCAACGAACACTCTGCTTTTTTATATAACACAAATTTTCTTACAGAAAGAGCATTATTGAAGACACTTTTTGTTACAGAATAATGTAATATTAGAAATTTTTGTTTTAAAAAGAAATATAATGGAACACAATTTTCTTACAGAAAATTGCTATGGAACACAATTCTCGAATAAAAAGTGCATTGAAAACACCCTTCTTATGGGAAAGTACCAAGGACGACACTTTTATTACAGAAAAATGATAAGATTGATTAAAATGCAATTAAAAATGCTGAATTTTTGTCAATTTATTTATTTGTTGTATTTTTTATTATATATTTATTTGTTTTGTTTATATAAAAACTTTATTATATCGTAAAAACATTTACAATTATCAGAAAACTATGCTAGTGTTCGATGTAGCGACCTGTGGAGGGATAATAGCACCGAGTCTGAGCGAGAAGGTTTTTACATCCCGCATGATTATGACTTAAAGGCAGTTCGTATCATTCTCGTCGAAGAGGAATCTTTAGGACGTTAACCGTCTCATATTCTTTAGTTGATTCTTGGACCTCCAGAATAGACATATGAACATATGGGAAAAAATCATTGAGTTTAAGTTCAGGTAACATTAAACGTTTTGCTGTAAAATTCATTGAGCATTACGAATTTTATGGAATAGTGCCCTGTCTTTCTTTTTGAAACTTCCAATGGTATCTACCGAACTATTTATGCGCCATATGTAACAAAACCTTGTTTAAAATCTTTTCACGATAGATTTATTGGCTTATCTTTATCCCCTCTTTAATGAAAACGAGCGATAAGCATCCTGTGTGCGTCGCTGACGCTTACTGTTGCAAAGCAATTAGGTGGTCAAATATATCTCTTAATTTTTGCTCTAACCATTCATGGTCATTTTGTTTGTTTGCAAAAAATGAGCGCACTGTAATTAGCCGTTTGGTTGCTGCATCAGCATATTAGGTTGGGCTTTTTCCGATTAAGTTTTTAAAGTTAAATTCCGCTTTTAACAATTTTTGTTTAGTTTTTGAAATATCGATATCCGTGTAGAAAACGCCAGTTCAAACGGTTATTCCAACATGATATTTAACAAAAAATTTTACGCGCCACACGGTTTGGGATAAATGTTGCCTTTTTCTGTTTTTCATATAGGTTTTGAATACCCTAATGGATAGTGTATGAAAATGGAGCGCTATCGCCCTTTTAGAATAGGCAATGTTTACTGAAATTTCTTGCAATTGTGATATGCAATTACAAACATACTTGTAAAAACTAGCAAAACGGCATCGCTATATCGAATCAGAAATTAATTGATTTAGTAAAGTTATTAAATGTAACACTAAGTACCACTAAATCAATATATATCAGAGTAATTCTAAACACATTCATTTTCAATCTCACGCGGAAAATTGACCAGGAGGTGAATGGAAGGCAATAGGAAGCAAATCTTCATATGTTCTCTTATATATGTATGATGTTATATTTTCCCTAATCCTAAGATAATGAATAATCATTCGGTGGCATGACAGAAATCATCAGCACACTTGCACACTTTCGAAATAAGATTTTTACCTTTCAGTGTAAGTAAATTGTTTTGATTTGCAAATAAAAAAAAAATGCAATAAAATCTCGTATATTCCAAGCATCCCATTCAGTATTCGGTATTCACTTTGATAGAATCCACTTGTTAAAATATTGAATTAGCTGGTGTGTGAAGCTGAAAGGATTATTTCGTTTGAAACAAATTTCGTTCACACAAAGAAAGCAACAATTTCAGCGACTGGTAAACTTCTCCAATTATAACTTCCTAATTTATTCCATTTATTTCGCTGTACGTACCCTGATTAACAACAACAAAACCCAAGAAAATGTACAATTTTAATTTTGAAAAACGAAACATGAATGAAATATTCTGCGATTACGAGCACAACACTGATTTCATTTAATCTGATAAATACATCCCCAAGCATTATATAAGCAGCGATTAAGCAAACCCACTCAGACAACCCGCTCCGCAGGAGAGAAAGCAAACGTCGAAAAAAAAGAGTTGTGGCAACTGCAAAACTTCTTTAGCAAAGGCCAAGCTACTAGTAAAAGGAATAATGTAACAAAATTAATTTCCCAAGTGCATTATTTATGCGGAAGGAGGCGATAGATGGCAAAATCCATCCATGTTCGAACCCGGAAGCAACAATACAGAAAAAAAGGGTGGTGTAGCGAAGACGCAAAGAACAATTTTCCACAAAATAAATGAAAAGAGTAGCGGAAAAACTCAGATGTCGAATAAGACCATAAAGTTTATAAACTCAACGCACTCGCACACAGACAGGCTGGAAAACACGAATAACAAAGTGCAACGATAAAGTATTTTGAGCTAAAATATTAGATAAAAATTATATTCGAGTGGTTATATAAATTTCAACAAAAATATGTACAAACAGCGAATGTACATTTAGTTGTACGGAAGAATACACACTGAAACAAGTACAGATGAATAGCGAATGAGCCGCACATGTAGAACTACACTCAAATAAATATTCATGCATAAAACTTTCTTAAAAGGACATACTGTTAAAACAGCTTAGGACTTCATCGTATGACTTTTGTGCCCATAATTGCCAAGTTTCTGTATTGAATCAAACGACAGACGCTATCTGCCAGTACACTACTGTCAGGGCAACTATAACTAGACACGACAAATGAAGATCAATTTTGTCACAGAAAAAAAATGGTGATTCCACGAATACTGTCGATTTGCGAAGGAATGGAAATATTCCTAACGCCTTTATGTATAATACCACAGACTTTTTCAGAAAAAAATGTTTGGGTTATACAAATTGGCCTTTTCGAGCAACCCAATTTCCGGTCTAATCGTTTTTATGAAAATTGCTACAACTATTTATTTTCTAGCTTTCTTAGTGTATAAGAAATATATGAAAAAGATCATCCTGATATTGAGATGTTCATCATCATCATCAAATAGTTATTAAACAATTTTCTCATATTTTTTTTTTTTAATATAACTTTATTATGAAAACATGTTTACGAGTACAAATGACTTATTGAAAGTTTTAATAAAAAAAAAACACGTGCTTGTTTTTTTTTAATTCAATGTATGTACTTAGTATATGTTGTGTGTCGTGTGGAGTTTAGAAAAAAAAGGTTAAAAGAATCAAGTGTATGACAGCAATAAAGACAGAAGGTCCAAAGTATACAAAAGGGTTGCCATGTGATTATAAATAAAATTATCCAACACTCCCACTTTCTAATTACATTGCAAAACATTAACAATTAAATATCAAAAGCTAATTACATCATATCTATGCTAATACACACAGGTTTCAATCCTATTCCATCTCTAAATTTAACAAAATTTTGTTTTGGTAATGCCTTTGTTAAACCATCAGCCAGTTGATCGGATGATGCAACATACTCCAGTTCAAAGACATGATCTTCGTACAGCTCTCTTATAAAATGGTAACGCGCGTCGATATGTTTCGAGCGTTTATGAAATTCGGGATTCTTTATAAGTCGTATGGCGCTTTGGTTGTCAACATAAAATTTTACTCTTTCCGGATTCCCAAGATCTGACCAGAAATTTTTGAGCCAAACCAGTTCCTTTACTGCATTTGAAGCAGCAATATACTCGGCCTCCATGGTTAAAAGGGAAACACATTTTTGCCGTTCAGAGCACCAGCTTATTATACCATCGCCAACCATGAAAACAAAACCAGAAGTAGATTTCCGAGTTTGTACATCACCAGCGTAATCTGCATCGCTGTAGCCTCGAATATTAAGGACGCCATTACTGTTGTAGTGTATTCCTACATTAGTTGTCCCCTTGATATATCTAAGTATTCTTTTTACTGCATTTACATGGGCTGTAGTAGGATTTTCCAGATATCGGCTTGCATTGGAAACTGCAAATGCAATATCTGGCCTTGTGGCCACTGCCAAATACATAAGACTTCCAACTGCCTCTCTATATAGAAAGTTGATAACATTACCAGTCTTCTCGACAAATTCGCTCAAATTAGCGGAGCCATCTGCAGGTGTTGCTACAAAAGAGGAATTTTGCATATTAAACCTGGCAACTACCTTTTTGGCATAACCTTCTTGCCCAATAAAAATCGAACCATCAGCATTGCGCTGAATTTCAAATCCAAGAAACAATTTTGCATCGGAAAAAGTAACTCTAAATTGTGCTTGCAGATGTTCAATCAGTTCCGAAATTAGTCCACGTGAGGTAGACACGACTAGCCCATCATCAATGTAGATGGCCAAAATGATGCAACCAACTTCAGTGATCCGGGTAAAAACACATGAATCATGCTTTGAGGTTTCAAAATTAAAAAGCTCAAGAAAATGAGTGAACTTTTTGTTCCAACACCTAGATGCTTGCTTCAGCCCGTATAGACTTTTATTCAATTTGCATATTCGACCGCTCCCATCATCATATCCCAATGGTTGCTTCATATAAATGTCTTCCAATAAGTCTCCATACAAAAAGGCTGTTTTCACATCGAACTGCAAAATATGCATTTTGCGAGCTGCTGCCATAGCCAATATACATGGACGTAAATCTTGCAACTGGACTAAATGTTTCTTCATAGTCCACTCCATACTCTTGTGTAAAACCTCTGACTACTAAGCGTGCCTTGTATCGATCAATATTTCCTTTGGCATCTCTTTTGATTTTGTAAATCCATCGATTGTCAATAAGCTTGTGGGTAGCTGTTGGTTCAACCAATTCCCAAGTACAATTTTCAATCAATGAACGATACTCGTCCTCCATAGCTAGTTGCCACCTTTTTCGATCTTTAGATTTTACAGCCTCGGCATAATGCTTAGGTTCTTCGCATGTCATTACAGCTGCCAAGTGTGTTGAAGTAGATTTGCTACGTAAGCGATTAGCAATGCAGCTTTTATCTTTTTCATTAATATCCACAGTGATATCATTCACAGTGTCATAAACCACACAATCTTCCGCTTCTTCGACCTTGTGATCATCCACGCCGTCTGCATGATTTTCTACGTCGTCTGAAATGTTTTCAGTGATTTCATCGGCCAGTATGTCCGTTTGACTTTGTGTCTTTAATGTCAATGATTCCTGGATAAACTGTACGTCGCACGCAATTTCGATCTTTCGCTGATCTGGGTTTCAAACCCTAAAAGCTCTGCTGTTTTCCGCATATCCTACAAAAACACCTTTCCAGGACTTTGCATCCAATTTCCTTCGCTTCTCCTTCGGTATGTGCACATACACATCTTCACCGAAACTACGGAAATTTTCAAACTTAGCCGCTTGTTCATACCACAGCTCATGAGGTGCTTTTTGAGCCACTGTACTGGTACCAGTTCGATTTAAAACATATACTGCTGTGTTGGCAGCTTCTGCCCAGAACTTTTTATCCATTGCCTTTGCATATAACATGGCCCGCGATAGTTCCATCACTGTTCTCATTTCTCGTTCTGCACCGCCATTTTGTTGAGGAGTATACGGAACCGTACGCTCATGCTTGACTCCAAATTCATTAAAAATTTTTGCCACGCCTTCATTCACAAACTCTAGCCCATTGTCTGTGCGAATGCGCCGTATTTTCTGATGGTCAACTTTCTCAGCTTGCGTTAGGAAATTTTTAATAGCAGTTGCTACATCAGATTTTTCTTTCAGAAAATAAACAAAACGAAAATGAGAGTAGTCATCTTTAATCAACAAGAAATACCTGGCACTTCCATTTGATTTAACTTGCATTGGGCCGCACACGTCTGCAAAACACAGCTCTCCACAGCTTGAAGATCTAGATTCTCGTGATTTAAAGCTGATTCTGTGCTGCTTTCCTAAAATGCATCCTTCACATGTATACTCCTCATCAATGAAATCCACATTGACTCTCCTGAGGAACTGCCTAACATGTGTAACAT
Source organism: Philornis downsi (assembly GCA_019455685.1). NCBI lineage: Eukaryota > Metazoa > Arthropoda > Insecta > Diptera > Muscidae > Philornis > Philornis downsi. Next base: position 3,438,971 of record JAHXMU010000035.1, read on the forward strand.
TTTGATGCCCCAATCTTTCATACCATGTTTTCAGAGTTTGTTTTTCTGCTGTTACTATATTTGCAATGCCACATTCTTGGCTTTTTATTAGCATTTGGAAAAGCTTATCTCTGCGAACTCCCACTGCCACAGTGCTTCCATTGGCTCTCATAAATCTACAGCTTTTGCAGTCTGATTCAAACTCAAAACCTTTATCCAACGCCTTTGTTTGCGAAAATAGGTTGACCATCGTTTACCATCACAGCAATATCACCTTTTCCTATAGCCTTGATAGCACGGCCATCGCCTACTCTGACAATTTCATTACAGATGGTAAATGTAACAAACCAATCGCGTCGATTACTCATGTGATCCGTTGCGCCTGAATCGAGGACCCACGCTTCAGATAAACTGTTGACATTTGTTCCACACACCAACGCCTCAACGTTTCTACCGTGTGTCTCAGTCTTAAATTTTGCCAACTTCGGACAATCCCGTTTAAAATGGCCCTTTTTGGCCCCATTTAAAACATCCGCCTCTTTTTGTTGTTTTACCACCTTTAGACCGCTGCCCTTTTCCACCTTGGCGGCTTTGCATTTTTGCTATAAAAGCTTCGGTCTTAACTTTTTCTTGAGCACCCAAACGAATTTCTTCAGCCATTAGCCTTGCCCTTAAGTTATTTAAGCTTTGATCCTCTGACCTTACTGACTCCCGTGCACTATGAAAGTAATTACATTCTGGAGGCAATGACATCAAGACTTTTGTCATGATCATTTTATCCGATACTGTTTCACATTGGTCACGTAGCTGCTGCACCGTCTCCATCAATTTTGACAGGTAGGTAGAAATGTCGTCATCTGGGTCTTTTGCAAAGCTGTAGTACTTTTGCATTAAAAACAACACGTTTGACTTTGATGTCTCTTTAATGTGTCCCACATGCTTTTCGCGGTAACACAATTTGGAATTTGCAATAAGGGTTGTTTTCCCAATGCAGTACTAATTGTCCGTCGGGCTTTAGCATCAATTTTCCGCCAAGTTTTTTGCTCCTTTTCTCCCTGGCTAGGCAACTCCTGCCCCCCTGTGACGACGTCGAACATGTCGTCAGCTTCCAAAATTTGGACCACTTGGAATTTCCACGTCAGCCACTGCGAACTGTCCTGGAGCTTGTCCACTTTAATTTCACCACCTGTTGCCATTATTAAATTTAACAAGTCCACTCCTTTCCTTTAGTTGACTTGATTTTGTTAGATTTAATGAATTTAAAGTAGTGAAAAGACCAACGCAATTAACATATACTTTTAGTTTGCACAGCAGAAAACGAGATCTGGGCCCATAACCTTTTAATAAAAAAAAACACGTGCTTGTTTTTTTTAATTCAACGTATGTACTTAGTATATGTTGTGTGTCGTGTGGAGTTTAGAAAAAAAAATGTTAAAAGAATCAAGTGTATGACAGCAATAAAGACAGAAGGTCCAAAGTATACAAAAGGGTTGCCATGTGATTATAAATAAAATTATCCAACAGAAAGTATTGCCCACCGCTAGCTACTATTTTTTCCCACCTTTCTGGCAAAGCTCGAATTCCGTCGCGGTAAAACTGTTTATCTTTTGATGCTATCCACGAATCTAGCCTTTCCATGATGTCGTCATGTGAGTGGAACTGCTGGTCAGCCAGACCGTGTGCCATCGAACGGAACAAGTGGTAATCGGACGGCGCAATATCTGGAGAATATGGCGGATGGGGTAAGGCTTCCCATTTCAGCGCTTCCAGGTAGGTTTTAACGGGCTTGGCCACATGAGGCCGAGCATTGTCATGCTGAAGAATCATTTTTTCGTGCCTCTCCACTTATTGTCAATCGGCTCAATTGCAATAATTTAAGTCAATACCGATCCCCGGTGATCGTATCGCTTGAATTCAACAGCTCATATCAAATAACACCGACCTGGTCCCACCAAATACAGAGCATAACCTTCGCAGCGTTAATATTCGGCCGAGGCATCTTTTCTTTGAATTGCTGTAATGAAACTATTTTTAATCACTTGTTATAATACGGTGAAGAAAACCCTTCCGTTTTTGTCGCTGAAGCAGTTTTGCACAGAGGAAAAACTCATAAGGAACCCAAGTTTCTTGATGATGAATCATTCTCAATGCATGTAATCGCTTTGAAATGACTTAGCGGGTAACTCCCCCTACTGAAGCAAGTATTGAGTAGGTTTGACACGGATACCAATCAAGCAATACCTTCAATTCGTTGTTTATCGTCTTCGTCAGTCGTCAATATCAAAATCACCATCTTTAAAGCGATGGAACCAATCTCGACACTTTGTTTCACTTAAAGCAACATCTCCGTAAATGTTGTGAAGCTCTCAATGAGCTTCAGACGACGTTTTCTTCGATTGAAGGAAGAAAATCAATAACTCCTGCATATAACGATTACTTAGCACAAAATCATACATACACAATCAAAAGAATATGACGTCAAAAGGAAATCACTTTTGTGTCGAGGCCGTACGTTTATCATATATCTAAGCATGGCTTATGACGTTTAGCTTATAGTAGAATCGACTAACACTTACAGCACCTAATATCTTCACCCGAAGGAACAAAAGTACATATTATTTGATGGGACAAAAATGTAACCCCCAGGAGGTAGCGTTTAAAATACAATAATCTTTTGACGAAATGCGCTTCGTGACTTTTTGAGACACTATCAAGATTGGGCGATGTCTGTTTGTGTGGCAGGCTGCCTCTCTGGCTGGTTGATGGAGATGACATGATAACTACCCAAAATCTTTATGGAACTTCTTAAAACTTAGCACAACCTAATATTTTCTTATATCGTAGCCGGGGATTATAAATGAAATATAATAGCCCACCGCTTCTAGTATTTCCCATGCAGATTTCGCGGTTTTTGGAAATTCAATTTCTTCGTTGTAATTCTTAATTTGTATTATGCAGCAAGCCCGATTTTTGTCCATTGCATAGCATCACAATTCCACATAAAATTTTAAAAAAATTTAATAATTAATCTCACTCCTTCTGGCACCTACCATACAAAGGATCAATTATAAACATACATACGAGTACATACTTAAGTCCATTTATCACATATTCAGCCCTTGTCAAAGTAGGATGTCAAGATGAAAACATAGTGTGCTATGTGCCACAACCATTGTGGTACATAGAAATTAACCGATTTTTCGGAATGTAAGAAATTCTCTGAAACTGCTAATTAGTCAACTGTAGACGTCAGAATTTTTAATCATTACATTGTTTTACAATACTCTACAATATCGGATAAAAATCGATCAAATAACCCTTCTAGTATTTCCCACACAAATAAGCGTTCTAATACATATGTTCTTATCTCCACATCTTCAAATCGATTGTATCCTATCCTACCAAATTTGCTAATATCATGTGTTTATTACTACTAGTTCTGAATGGGTGACTTTATGCTTTCCATGCACAGATTACCGATTTGTCGAAAAACTACAATACTATTGTTAACTTATTACAGATATTTCGAAGTAAATTATTAGTATGGTTTGCATTTGATTTCGGGATATCATGTATTGATATTTTAAAATTACAGCCAATAAAGTGTATATGATAGAATTATAAACACTTTCAAAAAAAGTTACACGTAACCTTCAGCAGAGCCGGTAAGCAATGTCTCTTTTATGTTCAATGTGTAAACTTTTCTTACTCTTTTGCTCCTACTTCACAAATTACCTGAATTTAATAGGTGAAATATTAGAGTTTTGCTCTAAATTAAACAGAAGCAGCCGCGTTTTATTTGCCTGTAAACTGGCTCGCGGACATAGAATGCTGTCAGCAGAGACTTTTCGGTTTCGAACCTGTTGGTTCTGGTTCTGCTGGTACCAGGTACTGTATCTGACAGCTTCGAAAAATGTGAATTTAACAGAATTTTAAATTTTTTTTGAGGTATCCCTTAAACCACAGTACAGCACTCAAAGCAGTTATTGACTTAGGTTCCAAAAAATGGCGGTTCAGAATGAGCCTCAAAATAACAGCACTATCCCTATACCTTCGTCCAAATGAAAATACCTTCACCATTATCCCGTTTATACCGCAAACATGTAACATGGAGAAAAAAACATTTAAAGTACCAAATAGCCTTTGACAAAATATATTACGTTACCTTTTAATACAATTGATAATACTTGTGGAGACTATGATTATTGTAAATCTACACAAAATTGCTCAGAACTCAACACAGTCTAACAGGATCCTAGCCTTATTTTAGCCGGAGATTGTTATTGAATTATGTCGACCCATTCTTTCTGGTAAGTGAGCGGTTCCAAAATCAAATTTTGAAAAAAAATATTTTGGTGAAAATTGACAACCCTATAAAACATATGTTTCAACTTCAAGGCGCCACGTTTTTATTTGAGTGTTAAAACTTAAACGATCTCAGTGAATTTCTAAACATGGAAAAAATTGGTCAGCGTTATGTAATTCAATATTTCAGTTTGAAAGATCTCAGTTCAACTAATATTAAAGCCGAGCTAGATTCTATACTGGGCCAGTCTGTGTATTCGTTTATATCTATAAAATATTGACTAGCAGAGTTTAAACGAGGCCGTACGAGCTGCCAGAATGTACACCGTAGTGGTTGACCAATTAAGGTGTCCAAGCCAGACATGATCACCGGCTGAAGGTGCGTGAGCTAGCCGAAATGACATTTCGAAAAGGACCGAAGATTTGAAAATGAGAAAGTTGTGAGCAAAATGGGTGCCGCGCTTGCTTTATATAGAGCAAAAACAGCATCGGGAATTTTTCACCGCAATAAAGATGAATTTTTGCGCCGATTTATAACTACGAATGAGATATGTTTTCACCAAATCACACCTGAGACAAAGGAACAGTCAAAGCAGTGGACTGGAATGGAAGAATCGTGTCTAAAGAAGGCGAAGATGGTTTCATCTGTAGGCAAGTTCATGGCGTCTGCTTTGTTGGGATGCGCATGGAATTATTTTTATTGATTATATGCAGAAAGGAAAACAACATCAACGGCGAATATTATCCTAATTTATTGTAGCATTCAGGTGATGAAATTATAGAAGAAAAATCATATTTTTCGAAAAAGAAAGTCAATGTTCCAGTTCAGACATCCACCATTGCGATGGACAAAATTAGCGACTTAAAGTTTGAATTGCTTTATCACGCACCTTATTCGTCAGATTTAGCTCCTTCGGACTATTTTCTATTTCCAATTTAAAAAAATGGGTCGATGGTGAAAGATTTGCCAACAATGAAAAGCTTTAGTCTGCGGTTGATTCTAAGGAATTTGACAATTCTTGCTATAAAAAGGATATAGAAGCTACTGAATATCGCTGAAAAAATTGTATCGAGCTAAAAGGAGATTATGTTGAAAAATAAAGAAAATTGTGCCCAACTTTTTTGTCTACTTTGTTAGGTCGGCTGTTTTTTGGAACGCCCTGGTATCCCCAATACAAATTTTCTGATTTTTCGAAATTAAATCATTTGCCTGTAACTTGTCTTTCATAGACTTCAGAGGAAAAAAATCGAAAAACAATCTATCGCTTAATTACGACCCCCGTCCATAAGACCGATTTAACAAATATGTCATTAAGTTCGCATCTCCCATCTGGTACAGTCAAACTTAATACATACTAAGATAGAATTCGAGAATGCAAATGGAACGCATTAAAGTGTCTGTTCTGGTACCTCTGATATAATACCTCTGATATGAACGAATAAATTCTCAACCACTTTGCCATGTAAATGCATGCTTAGGGTCATCCATTTAGTGTATTCACAACTGCCGGTCTGGCAAGACTGTCACCTTTATTTAACGAAATGTTTGTCATTTGTTAACTAAAGAATGCGTAAAAATAGTTAAAACTTTCTACACAAGTGGTGATTTAACATAACCGATTTTAGTTTTATTCCATGAGAAGTTTCCAGCAAGCGTAATTTCACGTTTCACGACACCAAGATTATGCGATTTGACGCTGTTTGACTTTTTTTTGGGAGGCTACGCCAAACATATTATTCACGCGGATAATTCCCAAACGTACCGCCCAAAACGTCCGAAGGAGTGGTTGAAAAATACCTCAAAAAAAATTCACTGCTACAGCCAATCCAGAGGCGTTCATTTAAATGATATTGTCCAAGCATTATAATGAAATAAAAGCTTCATTGGAATTATAGCTTTGTGCGTGTTTTATTTGACTTTACTTTTAAAACCGGAAAATGAATAATCCTGTATAAATAAGGATTTCAGATTGGGAACCAGTTTTCTCTGAGTGTATCTCGTACATACATACACTGATGCAATTGAATATGCTACGCAAACACGTATGTTTGTGTGTGTTTTTTCCTCTCTCTCTCTCCCTTGCACATATTCTCCGATATTTTGTGGTATTTCACAGATAATGTGGAAAATTATTACGGTCTTGTTATTCCTTCTGCTCCTCCGATGATGTTTGTTTGTCTACGTCGGTGGACGAATTTCGTAATGATGTTGATGTTGAGATCATCGATGATGGCGAACAAAATCTGTGGTAATTCCATTAGAGTTATGGATGAATCTCTACGAAATTCATTTATATTATAAAATACATTCTTTTGTACACAGACAGAGTCTTTTTTATTGTTTATACTTGCTTTAATATCATTATTGGGAATGTTGTGAAAACAATAAATTATTTTTGTGTTGCAATGCAATAATATGTATTAATAGCATTCTTTCCTCCTCTTCTTTCATCATTCATATCTTGTTCTCGTTTTCTTTTGTTGGTCTCTTCATTAAGTTTAATTGATTAGAATTTAAATACACTGAATTATTCACGGCAGCGTAAGGAAAATGCAATACAAATACAGAAAATTATTCTAGGAATCTATGCTAAGTGGACTATTTGAAGTTGAAATTAGCTTAACTTTAAGCCAAGAGCAGGATGAGAAGTAATATATACTCGTATACCAAGAAATATTGGTAATACGTGGAAAGATGATATTAATATTAGTACTATAAATTTAGTAGCTAATATAATATTGGATTTTCAAAAGAATTTTGAAAATTAATATCCTCTACGTTGGTAGATTTTCTATTCGCAGAAATTTTGAATGAAATTCTTTACCTTATCTCTACATAGAAATATGAGATTAATAATAACATGGCAGAAAGTTCACCTCTGAAGCTTTGTCTACTACTCAACTACGGTGCGTGATATTATATTCATAAAATGGAAATGTTATGCGGTATTAATGCCAACTAGAACGGTTTAAGTTTGAAATGCAGTAATAAACAATATGTAAAGTTTGACGTTATTAAAAAAATCAAGAAAATTGTTTAAGAGAAATGGCCAACATTGACAAAGAAAAAAGGTCTTCATGAAATTTTCTATTGATAGAACAATAATTGTTCACATTTCGCCGAAAACTACTTCAGTTTTGTACGCTACAAAATTGTATACATCTTATACAAATAAGGTTAATATCCTCCTTATCCTTCTTCTCAGTCTTGCAGTAGCATTTTCGACGAAGCGTAATGTTTTATAATAAAATAACAGCATATTTTTGCGAATCAATTGAAATAACCTTCTGTACTGCAGACTTTAATTGGTTAGATGACAACAGTTTATTTGGGCGGTACTTAGTAACAGTGAATAACTCATACGCATTATTTGCAATCGATTTTTGGAAATCGTCATTAAATTTTTTGCTTAGAAGCACGTCTTAGCTTTCTGACCAATAAGCGACAGTTAACCGATTTCTCTTTTTTATAACTTCACCCAAAGGGGTGAAAGTCCAGCCAATATTAAAACCGAACTAAATTATACTCTGAGAGAGTTTTTTATTCCGTTTTCGATTGTAAAATATTGCTTTGCAGTGTTTAAACAAGGCCGTACGAGCTGCCAAGTCCTACATTTGAGGTGTCCACACCAGAGAATATTAAGCAAATCCGCAAAATGATATTGGATATTGATATTGATATTGATATAGCTAAAATTATGGGCATTTCAAAAAGTTCTATACATCGTATATTGACCGAATTTGAATGTTTTTGCTTTTTATAGAGCAAAAACAGCGTCATGAAGATGTTTCAGTGGAGTGTCTAGGGATGTTTCACTGCAATAAAGCCGAATTTTTGCGTCGATTTATAACCATGGATGAGACATGGGTCCACCAGTTTATATTTAAGACAAAAGAATAGCCAAAGCAGTGGAATGGGATGGAAGAATCGTGTGAGAAGAAAGCAAATATGGTTCTATCTCTAGACAATAACATGGCGCCTGTTTTTTGGGATGCGCATGGGATTATTTTTATCGATTATCTTCAGAAAGGAAAAATAATCAACGGAGAATATTATGCTAATTTATCACAGTGTTTAGATGACAAAATTATGTAATAATAGCCAATTTGGCAAAAAAGAAACTGTTGTTCCATCAAGACAATGCTCCAGTTCACACATCCAGTGTTGCGATGGCCAAAATTAATGAATCCAAAGTTTGAATTTCTTAATCACGCACCTTATTTCCCAGATTTAGCTCTCTCGGACTATTTTCGATTTCCAAACTTGAAAAAATGGATCGGTAGTAAAAGATTAGCCAACTATAAAGAGGTTGAGTCTGCTATTTTAAGAAGTTTGACAATTCTTACTATATACAGGATATACAAGCTTTTGAGCATAGCTGGAAAAACTATATCGAGCTAAAATTAGATTATGTTGAGAAATAAAGAGAATTTTCCCAACTTTTTTGTCTTCTTTGTTAGGTTGGCTAGTTTTGGGACCGCTCTCGTATAGTGGGGAATGCTGCACTCAAACATCAGAAAGAACTGAATAGGAATAGTCGTCTGCCTGGGTGGTTGGAAGGCTCAATAATTCAGCAAATCTTTACGTAACTTTTTAGAGCATGAAACAGCCTAATATTTTGTCAAATCGAAGTAACGAATTTCGAGTGGTGGCCACTTCTGGCACCTTCTGTAAAAATTAATGTATTTGTTGATATCAGCTTATCTCGTTATAATAGGCAGACTAGAATAAACAAAATTACAATTTAATTTATTGCTTTCAAATACTAGGGAACATTTGAAAATGTCATCTCATTCCTTTTTTGGAGTATCCCATACAAATGACCAATTTAATCTAATTTTGTTTTTTATTCAGTTGTACCAAATTGAAAATGGACCTCATTGTCAAGCCTCTTCCACAAATATGTTAATTTTTACAGAATTTCCATAAAAATTGTAAAAGTTTCCGAAATTCTACTCATTACTAGCCGACCCGGCAAACGTTGCTTTGCCTTCAAATTTTATTTTTATTGGAAATATTTCATCAATCGGTCTATTATAATAAGAAAGGCCATGGATATTTAATTCATGGTTTGTATGGGAGGTACCACGCCCCAAACAGGAGCAGAAATATTGGATATTTAATTCATGGTTTGTATGGGAGGTACCACGCCCCATTGTCCAATCCCGCCCATATTTGCAGTAGCACTTAAGATATGTACACCAAACCTACGCACCAAATTTTGTTCAAATACCGTAAGCAGGAGCAGAAATAATTGATTTTTAATTTTTTGTTTGTATGGGAGGTACCACGCCCCTTTGTCCAATTGGACCGAATTGTAAATCTAAACCATCCCGGGCACCACCCAGACGCATATACAAAAATTTATGCAAAGCGGTCCAGCCGTTTAGGAGGAGTTCAATGACAACGCTCGTACAGTAGAATTATATATATAATGAAAAATGTCCAGTTTTCCACTTTTCCGACGGACTTATCATGTCACTCGCCTCGATTTTGACCTTCGGACATAGTTAAAAACCTTCTCCTGGCCGACACGAATAAGCCCTGAAAGTTTCATGAAGATCGGGTACGCCGTGTGAGAGGAGTTCTCTTACAAACTATTTTTGTACACAGACAGACAGATATTCATTTTTATATATATAGATCTGTAATTTGGAGAAAGACCTAGACCGAGACGTCCATACAAATGACCCGCCATGGGCAGGGAAATATCGGGCCATTTGAAGAAAACTTGCCCAATAGCGATATTGAAAATTTTCAGAATTATACACGCTTTTGAATTTATTGTCTATTAATAAAGTAATGCTATTTTAGTTGTTTATTTGGTGAAAGATCATGTCTCTATCAAAAATTATTTTTTATTGCTGATAGGCAATATTTTTCAAAAACTTTGGATATTGATTGTATTGACACAGCTGGCTGGACTGATAGCAATTTCGGTATTCGCCAAAATATCATCTTCAGCGGTATTAGCTATTTGTGCTTTCTTGGACATCGTCACCACTTTTAGGGTTTATAACTTAATAAAAAAAAGGTTGCCCGCACAATTCAAATATAACTCAATTATCACAAGTTCTTGTAATTATATTCAATGAACACATGCATAGACAAAAACTTGCATTAATTAAGTTATAACATATTTGACATGGTTCAAAATTTTTCAAAATTTTCTACATTCATTAACTAAAAGAAATATATAAAAAACGAAGCAGCGCACTTCTCACAAGGTGTGACGAAGGTGCTAATTTATAAGCGGAGCGATGTCCATTTATTCAGTTGGCTGGGTGGCTGGTAGGCTGACTGTGATACGAAGGTGGTAATTTATAAAAAGAATGATATCATTATGGTATACTTTGTATCTGGATTTATACCTTCATTCACATAGAGTCCAACTCACGTAACAATTAAATCCGGTTGATCATTCACAATGCCGTAGATATGCTGATTGGGTGCTAGAGCAACAGGCTTTCAATGCTGATTTATCGGAAAAAATTTTTTCAATGATAAATCTATTTCTCATTTTTCACTCGGTGGTTGCGTCAAAAAACACAATCGTCACATATGGGGTTCGGACAACCCAGAAGTGATTGTGAAGAAGCCATTGCATCCTGAAAAAGTGACTGTTTGGTGTGCATTGTGGTCTGGAAGTGCCATTGGGCCAAATTTTTTCGGAAATGGCGCTAGCCATTTACCATCAAGCATTATGGCTGTGTGATAGGCGACCTTTTTTTCCTGCAATTGAAAGTAATGAACTGGGCGATATATGGCTTCAACAAGGCGGTGCAACGAGCCACACAACACGGCCGATTTTAGCTTTATTGCATGAGAAGTTTCCAGAAAGCGTAATTTCTTGTTTTGGCGACATCAATTAGTCGCCAAGATCGTGTGATTTGATGAATAATAAATGGTGGCGCAATAGAACGTGCATATTGCATCATCTTTTCTGCGGGGTAGAAGAGGCGCGGGCGGAGGGGCCCCTACATCGTTGGGTTGGCGGGCTCATGGAGTTTTAGTCGCTATGAATCACTTCGACGGGAAGCGTCGCGCATTTTGCGTGTGCGCATTTTACTAGAACTCTCGTTCATATATTGCTACTAGGCGACTATATTGTGCTGAATATGGACTACGGCGAATTAGTGAAGCTCCGTGAGCTAATTTAATTAAAATATGGGCAAAGCGTTTTGAAGAGACCGGTTTAACATTTAAACCACAAGTAAATGGTCGCCCAAGAACATCTAGGGCCGAAGACAGTGTTGAGAGAGTTATGGAGTCAGTACGAGGAAATCCACAAATGTCGACTTGCAAGAGATCGTCAGTCTTACAATTATCGCGACGAAGTTTGCAACGAATTTTAACATTGGATCTTAAACTGCATCCATATAAGCTGCAACTAACACAAGAATTAAAAGAGTCTGACTTCATAGCGAGGCTCGCATTTGCTAATGAAATGCTTAATCGATTTTCCAATTTTGACAATATCCTTTTCTCTGACTAGGCTCATTTCCTTATGAATGGGTTCGTAAACCGTCAAAATTGTCCTTACTGGAACAATAAAAATACCAAAATCTAACACCAGAAACCATTGCATAGTCCTAAAGTGCCAGTATGGGCAGCAATCTCTGGCAGAGGAATAATTGGTCCTTTTTTCTTCGAAAATGCGCGGGGCCAAAACGTCGCGGTTAATACGGAACGCTTTGTTGAGATGCTGGACGGATTTTTGGCTCCAGAAATTGATAGTTCAAGAATAGTGAATTCCAGAACTTAGTTCCAACAAGATGGAGCTACCTGTCACACATCAAATGACTACATGGCGGTGGTGAAGCAAATGTTCCCTGGCAGACTGATTTCGAAAAGAGGTGATATCCCATGGCCCCCACGTAGTCCAGACTTGACGCCTCCTGACTTTTTTTGTGGGGATACCTCAAACACAAAGTCTACAGTAGTAATCCAAGAAATATCGTTCAGCTCAGGGAGAATATCCGTGGTGAAATGACAGCCATTACACCAGTGTTACTGAAGAAAATTTTCAATAATTTTCATTTGCGGTTAGAGGAGTGCCGTCGTAGAGAGGGTCACCATTTAGATGATGTTATTTTTAAAAAACAAACTCCATTTATTGCTCTACAATGACAGATTTATTTTAACCATACCTTTTGTATTTATTTTTTAATCTATTTTTTAAATATGCACGCTCTATTGCGCCGCCCTGTATTATAAAATATCGTACGAGTATACGGGTACGCTCCAAACCACATTTCCACCAATATTGATTAGATTTTCTGCCAAAAAATTAACGATTTTAGTAAGAAAGTTCAAAAAGCCAAGATCTATACAAAGTCGCATACCGTGTACGACGTAAATTCCAAATCATGGAGACTAAATAATGTTATATAAATATAATGTACAAATTTCAACAGGAGTAATAAGTCGATATTACTTGCAACAAATGTGGGCATGAGCTAAATGGGATTTGAAGGCATGAGGTTTCATTTTCTCTAAATTACAGCCTTTTTACTATATTTGTATTTGGATTCAATTAGCTTGTACTACATTCAACAATTTCATTATTCAGAATTTAACTAAACATTTTCGTCTTCTATTTCTAGGTATGTTTCAAAACCATCAAGACATAACTCTGATGTTTGATTAAATGATAGGTGAGTTTATTGAAATGAAGATTTGCGACGACATTTGTTAAGTTTTACATTACTTGAGAAAGAAAAAATACAACGCGTTGTTTGCTATTAAAGCAATACAAGCAGAGAGACTTTTAAATAATAAGATTCGAGTCTCTGTGTAATCAGAGATACTCTAGGAGGTACAACTTTTAATATTTTAATTACGATATACAAATAACAATATCTAACGAATATTGGTTTAATAAATATAACTAACTAGTATTATATATGATTAATATTATTTACAAAAAAGAAATTAAAAGAAAGATAAATGAAAAATTTTCGTTTTCGTTGAAATTTTCTGAGTAAATTTCAATTAAATAGCCTGAATGTTGTAAATACCTGTCACTGTTGGTTATGTTAGGAGACGCATGGAATTATTTTAATTGATTGGTTTCGAAAAGGAAACTGCAACTGCTAATTTATTGCAACGTTTGTGTTAGGAAATCCTTCTATGCTACTTAAAAAATTAAAAATTCTGAATGAACTAACTTCAGTTGTAACGAACAACAATATCTGCTTACTATATACTGTGTATAGCAAACATAAATTATTATGGCATATAACTTAAGAGTAAATTAAACAAAATTGATCATCTTTTTTTTATTTGACAATCTTGAGGCAAAATCAAAAGTATTTTTCTTCCTTCCTTTGCTGAATTGTTTATCTTTCTAATTGCAATTTGTCTTACATTACATTACATTTACATTCGTTTTGCGATGTTGCTGCTGAGGAATTATCGGCTCTTATTTCTTCTAAATGCAAAACAGGGATGTGCAATTTGAATAAATTCAGAGCATTTTGTGGAATTGCTGGATAACTTTATGTTGCCTGAACTGCAAAACTTTCTTGGTTACAGCCAGACAACATGGTTCCCGCAGGAGAAAGTAACATGACGCACTTTTAATGCGTCCCTGCCACGTTTTCGTGAAATTTTCCCTGGCAATATAAATTAAATTAGAAATAAATTAGCCTACATGTAGTCCCGATTTAGAATTAATGGAACATTATTCCTGTTCCTATTGTCGTGTTTTCACAAGCGTATAGTTGATGCAAATTAACCGACTTCAATGGCGCATTTGATAGAAAATGTCTCTCAATCAGTGGTAATTTGTTTGGTTGTTTAAGAAATTAAATCTCAAACTATTTACTTTAATAATTAACAATAATTTTTTTTTTTTTTTTTTTTTTTTTTTTTGATAAAAGCCTTTTTAACGATCCACTTGGTACATAAGCTTCGTCTCGGCTTAAGTTATGGGGCCTCTTCAAATTTTCCAAATGTCCAAGTATTCTTTTGACAATTTTTATGAATCCTTGTATTACTAAGGTCGCTCATGTTTGATCTCAAATTCAGCATTAATACAGACAGACAAATTGAGCCCTGGCTAAAAACTGTGTCTTCCTCTGGACTATATTTATTATACACGAGAGCGATTCCCAGTTGGTGCCAGAAGTCTGAAAAGAATTACTTTAGTTAGTTATAAAACACACAGTTATAAAACATAGTTATTTATAAAACATATAAGTTGCAAGGCACCACGTTGTTTAGCATTTTTATTTGAACCATCAAAAGTAAACGATATCAGTGAATTTGTAAGAATGAAAAAATGTATATGAATAATTCAATATTTCCATTTGAAGGCCGTGCTGGATTCAACTCTGGGTAGCAGAGTTTAAACGAGGTAAAACGAGCTGCCTGAACGAACACCGTAGTGGTCGACCAATTGAGGTGTCCACGTCAGGCATGGTTAAGATAGCCCACACAATGGTATTGCATGATAATCGGCTGAAGCTGAAATGATATTATTATCATCACGCACCTTATTCGCCAGATTTAGTTCCCCCGGACTATTTTCTATTTCCAAACTTAAAAAATAGCTGGGTAGTAAAAGATTTTCCAACAATAAAGAGGTGGAGTCATGGCTATTTCAAGGAGTTTGACAATTCTTACTATAAACAGGGTATATCGCTGGAAGAAGTATATCGAGCTAAAAGGGGATTATTTACACCTGAGACAAAGGAACAGTCCCAGTCGGTGAACTTAAATGATAGAATCGCATTCAAAGAAAGCGAAAGCTGTTCCATGCGCAAGCAGTTCCATCCGTCTGTTTTCTGAGAAGCGCATAGAATTATTTTTTTTTTTTTTTTTTTGATTGACTTCAGAAAGGAAAATGGCATAAGTGGCGAATACTTTACTAACTTATTGCAACGTTTAAGTGAAATTTGGGAAAAGCTCGAATTTAGCGAGAATAAAAGCGTTGTTTCAACAAGACAATGCTCTAGTTCACACATTCACTGTTGCTATGGCTAAAATTAATGAATTCAAGTTCGAATTACTTCATCACGCACCTCATTCGCCAGATTTAGCTCCCACGGACTATTTTCTATTTCCGAACTTGGAAAACTGGCTCGGTGATAAAAAATTTGCAAACAATATGGAGCCTGCAATTGATGTTTATTTTAAGGGGTTTGAAAATTCTTACTCTATACAGGGTATAAAAGCTTTCGAATATTGCAGGAAAAACTATATCGAGCAAATAGCAGATTGTGTTGAAAAATAAATAAATTTTTTCCGAACTTCTTTGTGTCATCTTTGTTAAGTTTTAGTTTTGCAATCGCCCACGTATGCCGTGTACTGGGGAATTCTTTGAATTTGCAAATAATGAAGAGGTGGAGTGTGGCTATTTTAAGAAGTTTGACAGTTCTTACAATAAAGTGGGTGTAGAAGCTAAACGAGATTATATTAAAAAATAAAAAAGAGAAAAATTTGCTCAACTTACGAGGTGTGTTCAAAGATTAAGGTGAATTTTCAAAGTTCGCGATTTACGTACATTCGACTTTCCATTATTATTTTTTTCATGTTGGTATACTCGTATCGAAGATATGTTGACGGTTTTATCCATAAAGCATGTTTAGTTTGTTTGTGACAGGCATAAATAAGACAAATGTTTTGCGTGTTTGGCGATTATCTGCTATCGAACAAAATGGATCAAAGAAATTGCATCAAATTTTGTGTAAAAAATGGAATCAAGTGCTCAAAAATACTTGAAATGTTGACAGTGGACATCCGGTGAGAGTATGTACTTTTTAGTCAAAAAAATGTTTACAAGTGGGGTAAGCTTTTCACAGAAGGTCGAGAAGATGTGAATGACGATGCTCGCTCTGGACGCCCCAGCACATCAACAACCGATGACAATGTTGACAAAGTGAAGAAAATTGTTATGGAGAATCGTCGAATCACAATTAGAGAAGTTGCTGAGGATGTCGGCATATCGGTTGGCTCATGCCAAGCAATCTTTTCGGGAATTTTGGGCATGAAGCGTGTGGTGGCGAAGTTCGCCCCAAAATTGCTGAATTTTGACCAAAAACAACGTCGCATGAGCATCGCTCAGCAATTATTGAATGACGTCAACGATGATCCAGATTTACTTAAAAGGGTCCTAACTGGTGACGAATCTGGGATATATGGTTATGACATTGAAACCAAAGCCCAATCGTCCCAATGGAAAAGTCCAGGAGAGACAAGACCAAAAAAAGCACGCCAAGTTCGATCAAACGTCAAGGTTTTGCTCATTGCTTTCTTCGGCGTAGTGCATCAGGCGTAGTGCATCAGAAGTTCTTATCACAAGGTCGTACGGTAAATAAGGAGTATTACCTTGAAGTTATGCGCAGTTTGCTTCTAGCATCATTATAATGCTTCTGCTCACTCATCTCTGCTTGTGAGAGATTATTTGGCCAAAAACAACACGGTTATCATGCCTCAACCACCGTATTCACCAGATTTGGAACCCTGCGACTTTTTTCTGTTCCCAAGATTGAAGAGACCCATGAAAGGGCGGCATCTTGCGACGATTCAGAAGATAAAATCCGAATATCTGACAGAGCTCAAGGACATACCAAAAAGCGCATATCAGAACTACTTTGGGAATTGGAAAAAACTTTGGCACAAATGTATTACATCTGAGGTTGGTCTACTTTGAAGGAGATTAAACGAAAATTGATGAATAAATAAACATTTTTTGAGAAAAATGAAAATTCACCTTTTTGTTTTATAACGTTTTTTTTGAAACAAAAAAAAAAAACAAAGTTATAGAATTTTTTTGTAAACATAGAGAATTGAATAAGGTGATGTGGTAGTGGGGTTCTGGACAAAAGTAAGTAGAAGGCGATTATGGGATCTCTAACTAGAAGTAAAATAGATGGTCATAGTGGAATCGGCAAGATATCACGAGGGAGGGAAAATTTCCTTGGCAGTTCATCGACCAAGGTACCGGTGTGAATATACGATGCTGATATTGTGAGTATGTTCGTTTCTTTTTTTTTTGTCTTAGTCTATTGTTCAATTTTTTTTTCTCGTTCTTGCTTCAGGTTACGTTATTTTTTTTATATTACATAAAAGCTGGTATGATTGTTATTTATTATTTTTTGTCGCTATCCCAATGCCAGAAAGTTGGAAAAGAACCACCCCGTCCGGCCAGCTCTAGCCGCGCAAAACGCCAGCGTACCAGCGAATCCATCAATCTGGTAATATTTCGGATCTCGTAGATATAATTTTCATGCAGGTGATAGCACAGTTTTGAACACACTCGTACAAGCTCACTGAATTTAAGAAGCTCTCTTCCGTTTATGGCGTACAAATAATTATTAGTTTTTTTTCTAAGAAGCTTGGACTGGTATTGAGTTGTTTTTCAACATTTTCCGTTTAATACGTACCAATAGCTTTAATAAAGCACAAACAATTTTTATTGTTTTTATTTTGTATTCAGCGCCCATATATTTTTTTGCACATTACAAGTTTGAACAAGATTAATGTGCTCTGCCTCATTTTTCCCCTGTGAGCTCTAAAATGAACCCATCAATTATCGTTGCCTAGGATGACTATACGAGATGGCATACATTCAGTGTGAATCTATGAGATTATTTTACTATCCTCATAAGTGTGCATTCACACTCATCGAAATTCATTAATACCATTGAATATGCTGTTTTAGATTAGCGTTACCACAGATTTCTATTAGCATATCTGAGGAGTTTTGTTTTTGTGCCAGCTTGTCCGAATGATATATGATGCATTCTGGGTATGCCAACATATAGAATATGAAATTATAATATATAATAACATTTCGGATTTGTCGAAAAGCATTTTTAGACATTTAACTAAGAGCCTCTTTCTGGTATTTGAAATATTAAAGACACTCATACTTTTAGGGAAAATAACACTTGAAAATTGAAACTTGACTCACAAAAAATTAAGTAAATTACAAATATAAAGCAAACACACACTTTGTAAATACCCAAGCCACGAAAATTTAACAAATACAGTATTTTACACGAAGCATTTTACACAAAATTAAATATAAATTAAACGAAACGAAATTCGCATACATTCAAACACATTGTGCGGATATAAGTAAACATTTATAACCGAAAAGGCAGAGTGCAGTGGACTCCTGGGAATACAAATCGGAGTGAAATCCAATTTCTTAACATGGAATAGAAAAAAGGAACACATTAGAGTCATATGCTTGGGGCCGGGTAAAGAAGTCCTAATGTGGACTGCTTTAAATTTGTTTTGTTATCTAAATACAAAAACGCACACACTCGCTTAAACACATGTTTGGTTAACACAGCCTAAGAGCAGGCGGCATAAGTTAACAAGAGCGAGCAAGAAAAATGAAACACAAAGGAATACAAAAACGCAAAAAAAACGTGTAAAGGAAATGTTAAAGAAAGAAATGCTCAAGTCCTTTCCGTCAGTCCCGAACTAAAAGGCAAAACACAAAAAGGGAAATGTATACATTTCTTGGCATTTTAAGAATGATTTAGCAGGATTGATTTCTCGGGCAAAAGAGGGAATTTGCAGAAAACTTTTAACTAATTTTTGAATTCGTAATCGTACTTATAACTAAAGATATGGTAGTTACATTTGCCATGATAGGCTGTAATACTGCTTAGAAAGTGATACTCACATTTCCAACAAGCGATAACCTTATTCTTAGCCTCAAATATCCAACTAATATGCAAAATTTGCCAATCCTCATGTGACACCAACATTAGCCATGAAGTTGAGTTGAATCGTTATTAATTAACCGTGTATGTTCTCTATCGAATTAAGGTAGAATTCTCATTTTAATGCGATATTTTAGTTAGTTCACAAAAATATGGTTCTTGGATTAAACTTTCCATTCCAAAATTAGCCTACAGAAAGTTTACTGTGTTTTGCTTTTGAATCTTTTATCCTTCGGAAATATTTGTTTGTACTATTAAATAACGACTTTTTTCCATAATTAGCCACAAGGGAAGAAATCTAAAAGTGTTTAATAATATCGCATGATATAGGCAAATGAAAGCAGTATAGCAATTTCAGTCAGATGAACTGGTCTACATGTATAGGGTGATTTTTTAATCGTAGTTTTTTTTTTTTAATCGAATAAAACACTCAAATTTGCATCATATGTTAACAGTTTTACTCGAATCGATAAATTGGTCTTTGCCATTTAATTTCTAAAGATAATTTCTTGTAAATGTCATCCGCGGCTCTGTCTGAAAATGTCCATTCGGAAGGTCAAATTTTTCGTCACTTTTTCGAGCATTTCGGTCTGTATTCCACGAATAACGCGTGTTATGTTATCCTGTTAGGCTTCCACAGTGTTCCGTTTGTCCACATAGACTAACGACTTGACATAACTCCACAAGAAATAATCAAGAGGCGTTAAATCGCAAGATCTTGGAGGCCAACTCACAGGGCCAAATCGAGAGATAAGATGCTCAACAAATTCATCCCTCAACATATCCATTGTTTCACGAGCTGTGTAACATGTTGCATCGTCCTGAAACCACACGTCAACCAATTTGAACTCAGCAAATTGGGACAAAAAATAAATCGCGTATCATGGTTCGATATCGTTCGCCGTTGACGGTAACGTTTCTTCCACGGTCGTCTTTGAAGAAAAATGAACCGATGATGCCACCAGCCCATAAATCACACCAGACAGTCGTTTTTTCGGGATGCATCAGTAATTCATGTATGGCATGTGGCTGTTCATCACTCCAAATGCGACAGTTTTGCTTGTTTACGTATCCGTTCAGCAAGACATGAGCCTCATCGCTGAACACAAGTTTTCGATAAAACAGCGGATTTTCATTGAGCTTTTGTAAGGCCCATTTACCAAAATTAGACGTTGAAGTAGGTCATTCCTCATTCCACGATGAAAAATTAGACGTTGTGGTGGGCCATTCCTCATTCCGTGATGAAATGGCAAAGTATACTATACACTTTTCACTTTGACAGACGACGTTTGGACGCTATTACTACCCAGTGCTGCCAACCTGAAGAACTTAAATCTTAAAAAATCACAAGAGTGTGAAAAGTGCCAAAATGAACTACTCTAACATAACTACTCTGACATTATTATTATTTATTTTTATTATACAGGGTGGGCCATATGAGTGTTGGCGATTTAATTCTTCAATTTCTCGGTAACGCGCGGCGCGGGTTCAAGGCAATACATCGAGGATGTGGTTTCAACAGGATGGGGCTACATGTCATACGGCTAGGGTATCCATAGAGCTGCTGAAAAATGTTTTTCCTGGAAAACTCATTTCGAAAAGGGGGGATATTGAATGGCCCCCACGTAGCCCCGATCTCTCTCCATGCGATTATTTTCTATGGGGCTACCTCAAATCGGTAGTCTACGAGAATAATCCGACCAATTTAGAGCAGTTGAAGAGGAACATTATTCAGGAAAGTAACAAAATAGCGAGAACAACTTTTCAACGAGTTTTCCAAAATTTGCGACTTCGGTTCCAAGAGTGTCAAGCAGCCGAGGGAAGCCATTTGGACAACATTATTTTTAAGTCTTAAAAATTCACATGCTTCTACTTTTTAAAAATACAAATATATTTTTTTATGTTTCGTAGTTTTTTTTTAATTGAATATTTAAACCGCCAACACCCTTATGGCCCACCCTGTAGTTTTCCAAAATGCCTTAATTTATACTACCTCCAGTGCATTTGAATGAAAATTATGAATATGTAATAATATGTGGGTAAAACTAGGTAATGGTAATGAGAGTTTCCAGAGAGGGCATGGTTATTCGGTTGGTTTAACATTTTATGAGGCATTATAATGTATAGGTACTATAATTGTAAATATTGAAGAAACGGCAATTTAAGAATTGTAGAAAACAAATATGGAATAAAGCAATATTTCGACAAATAAACCAATTTGTATGGGAGATATTACAAGGGGGACGGCAGTGACCTTGGTTTTTATACTCAGAATTTAGTTCACCGAAAACATAACGTGTGACACATTTGACCGTATTCATTAAGACCACCAGAACGATATTAATGTAGGAATATGTGGGATAAATGGGAAGGGGAATGGTTACTTGAAATACATTTCTGGGCATATCAAATAATAATGTCATGAACCCAACAGTAATAGGGATCATAGGCTTCATTACCATCGTTATCACGCTGTGATGATGCTTCCTTTTCAGACAGCCACATTTTTCAAAAAGTATGTTTGAAAATCCCACCTGACCATAAGCCACAACAAATCGCTGTTTTGTTTGTAGTTAGGTATTTTTTGAACCTGTTCGGGTTGCTTTTCAGCTCGAATTCGGCAATTTTCTTTATTGACACAGTAATTATCCAATAATAGTCATTAGCTTATCGCTCAGAAAGGCGAAACTGTAACGATGTGGAGTTGGAAGATTGGCTGATGGCTGAAATCAATTCCTGCAAGAGTCCAATTTTGTATGCTTTTCAACAAAGATCCTTACCTACAATAAATCAAGTTATTGAACACGACCAGCCCATACACACAATAACAACTTCAGCTACCGTTGCTATATTTCTTCCTGACGTAGTGGATGTAGGATACGATATAGTATGATATATAGGTATATCTATAGAAGAATATAGTGTATATCAGTCCAAGCCGGATCACCATTTCTGTTCACTTTTTATGTGCTGATTGTAGATTTTTTGATTTAGCATTAAATTTGCATGCCTGCACAGAAGGAAGATATGTTAAATGGGAATGTAAAAGAGACCAACAAATCATTAATTTGAATTTAGTATTTAATTTGTTCTTACGCCAAAGTTATTTTTAAGGTTGCTAAAGCATAAAACAATCAAAATCTTTTTGGAGAGAAGACAACCTGCTCGACCTCCTTGTTTATACACAATAAAAAGTTTGAAACTACGAATGTCTTGCGCATAATAACGGGTTATCCATTTGTCGGCTTCAAAGGTAAAGCTAAATAAAACAAATAAAGCTATGATTTCGCTCAAACTTTTATTTCATTTTAATTTTTTGACCTTGTCCTCTAGATTGTTCGCAGCAGTGGATTATTTTAAGGTAGTTTTCGACCATTTTTTTCGCACATTTCGGGTGATATGTTGGCGATAATTTAACGAATGATGCCTTTCAAATGCTTCAACGTTTGGGGATGGGTCGCGTAAACATGGCCTTGGACATAGTCCGACAAAAAATAGTGTAACGACGCAATCGCTTGATATTGGTGGTCAATTGATGTCGCCAAAACGTGAAATTACGATTTCTAGAAACTTCTTGTTTGCGGAAATATATATTCCTCCAATTTTTTTGTTTTTTTTTTCTAAAAATGAATTTTTCCAATATAAAACAACTAATTGTAAAATCACCATTGCTTTTTCGTTTTTAATAACCTAACTAAAAGTTACTAATAGTCATAATTTAGCATATCATAATAACATTATAAAATGTTATGATAATGTTATTATTTGCAAAATTCTATTTAAATATTTAATTTGGTCCCATAGCTAAATTCAGCATTGTTAATGTATTTTCTGAGCTCCCCGTATTTTAACTCCTGATACAAATCAGACCATCCATATCAAAGCTAAATTGTGATGACTGAAAGAAGTTGTGCATCGAGTATATTATACTTACGACTCGACTCACTAAGTTATTGTTTTTGACTAATGAGGGCGTTAACGCTGTGTTTTCGTCTACGTTGAGTAGAGGTCGCAATGTATGATTTGCAAAGTAGCGGATTATTTTTATGCTTTGCCAAAATATGGAAATTTAGAACATATTTGTGACGATGCGCTGTTAAATTTGCATATAGCTTTTGCTATTTTAACACACTCTTGTTTTTTGGACCACAGAACAGACAACATTAACGTTAAGTATATCTGAACAGCTAACAAATGGGAATGATGTTTGATAATCATTGAGTAAATTAAATAAAGTGTTTCTTTTTCTATACAAACCAATAAATTTAATCTATTTAAAAAAAAATTGGAGCACTTTTTATGTAATAAAGCCAAAATCGGTCATGTTATGTGGCTCGCGGCACCGTCTTATTGAAACCACATATCATCCAATTCATAATCTTTTTTTGCAGGCCAACAAAAGTCGACTATCCTAAGGCCATAGCGCTTAAAATTGACATTCGGATCATCCGTAACATTTTCTGTAACAGAAGTAATATTTTTGTTAGTACAACCATTGCCTTGATACACTGTCCAGTCTCTTCAAGATTATAAAGAATCTTGCCAATTTTTTGCACAGTAGGGCGATGTCACCTTGTAAGGCACGAAAAGTGTCCACGTTTAAGTCAGTAGTAGTAGTTTGTAGTAAGTTTTAACCATTTTTACGCCTTCTTCGGTTACTAAGCGGATATTGGCCTTAAGTTGTTAGATAGTTCTTGGCTTATTGGCATATACATACCTTACTCTTTAGATAGCTCCAAAGAAAAAAATCGGGAACCGTTAAATCAGGCGAACGTGGTGGCCACTCAGAATCAGGAAAACGTGATATTATTCGACTGCCAAAAATTTCGCGCAAGATAGCCATAGTTGGACGAGGATCTATCTTGTTGGAACCACAAATCTGGATTGTTCTGCACCTCTGGCCTTAAAAAATTTTCAATCATTTCCCGGTATTGAATGCCGTTCACATTAATCGCAACTCACTCGTCGTTTTTGAAAAAATATAGTCCAATGACCTTCTCTGAAGTTATTCCACACCATACAGTGCATCTAAGTGGGTGCATTTGATCTTCAACTATTATACTTGGATTTTTGGTGATTACTTAGGTGAAAATACGCCTAATCGCTCACTAAGAGTTTGTGAATAAACTCGTTGTTTTCTAGGCACAATTCTTGAAAACGGCGACTATATTGAATGCGTTCTTGTGCATCCTTTGGTTTTAACTTGTGAACCAATTGCATCTTGTATGGGAAAAGATGTAACATATGAAAAATTCTTTGCAAAGACCGCATAGACATCTTTAATTTCTGAGAACGTCGCCTGGTGGAAGTTTCGGGGTTTTTCTCAATAGTTGCTTGCACTCGAGCTTTGGTCACTTCATTTCGAACTGCACAAAGTATTCTAGCACGCAGAAGATCACAGACAGCCCCTTGTTGCCCAAAACGCGTAACCAATCGGTAAATTGTTGGAGGGCTAGGAGCATTTCGAACATGAAAGAAATTTCGATATGATCTGAATAATCGAATGCTGACTTCCAAAGTAAAATTTAACAACTTTTGTTCTTTGTTCTGTACTGGGCCATTCCATCATACATTTCCCAAGTGTTATTTATTTAATTCTGTAAAGAGACGAAAAAAAGACAAACAAAAAATGTATTCACTGATCAAATCTTAATGTTACTTATGCGCCGCCCTATATTACTGTGTTAATAGATTTTTAGTTATTTTGATAAAGAAAAATGATTTTAATAACATTTAAAAATATTTGTACCTGATGGGGGAGTTCAATCTATATTTCCGTAGGCCGTCTTTGGAAATTTTGCAATGTCGTTAACCTCAGTTGTATTTCAACTCCTTTTGTTGGTTTACACGTAAGATGAACAATCAATCAACTGTGGTTATTTACACGAGTCTCGCCGTGAGGCCTTACTCATGGTGTGCCATCTTTTCTTTTTTATAATTATTTTCTTATTGTGGCAGCCAGCGCCCCTTTTGGGTGCTCAAACTAATCCCGAAAGGATTAGTCGGACTACTTTTGAGATAAGAAGTGGGTCCCTTTGGAAAACTTCCTCAGGGCCCGCTTTCTCTCTCAGCCAAAGTACCTTTGAAGTCACTTGGTATAAAGTGAGCTTCATCCCGGTTAGGAGTGAGGTTATCTAGGAATACCTCAGATAGACAATGAACAGTGTTTTCCAAGCTTCTGCCTTACCTTCAGCAACGCAACCTGAAGCAACGCAAAAGCACTGAAAACACATGTTCGGGCAACCACAGCCAGCACGATGCTCCCGCAAGGGGTCCAACGCTACGACCAAGCAAGAACAATGTTCTTTGGGCCTCTTCTGCTACCAGAAGGGAAGAACCCTCTGGTCTGGCTTTCGCAGACAAGCTGCTCCAGTTTTGCTTTATCATACCTCGCATGGAACTGGCAATCCATTATCTACGGCATAGATTTTCAATGTCCGAAGAGAAATATAGACACAGCAAATAAATGTCATACTCCTCTAGTCTATTAACCATACGCAACATTAATTAAACAGAAAAGATAAATCTTCCGATATCTCTCTACGGCTTCTCTATAACCGTTCCTGTTGTCGGGGAGTACTTAAGCTGAACGGTAGGTCTGTGAAGTTCAAAATCAATTTCACAATTGTTAACACAAACTGTAGCTCTTTGCTGCCAATTTACTTCATTCGCAGCTAGCTGGGCGTGATGTCCTGAACTAGCTCAATAGCAAACATCTTTAAGGTTTAAATTTTCTAACGAAGCCCCCAATCAAATTAACCCGGAAATAGTTTTCCAATGAATAAACAAAAGAAAAAAAAAACAAAAAAAAAAAAAAAAAATACTGAAATGCTGCCTTGCTCAGAGGATTCCCAAAGAGGAGAACATGTTTGCATTTCAATAACAGCGCCAGAGGTGTCGGTAATGGTGTTGCGGGCTTTTTCATTTCACACGAAAATGGTAGTGGCGAGGAAGGTGTTGGGAAGGTGGCGAATTCATCGTTTGCTGGAGCATACTTTGTTTGCCATTGCCATCATAGTAGCTGTCGGAGCTACGATGGCGGACTGAATAGCATGGCTGGTGGGCTGCATGCGTCGGAGTACTGATGGTGCCTGTTATTATCCGGCGAAAAAATTGGCTTGACATTTTTCAGTAAGCCACCCAAATACACGCAGCACTACGGCCCAACTCACTTATACCTATAGATATATATATGTTGTACATATTAATGCATGTATATATATATGTAACAATGTGTATTGACATAACAATGACAACAGAAACAGAAAACAAACGAAATATTCATACGCTCTCTTGATATATTTTTTGGTGCTGTGCTTGTTTATCTGATAGTGTTGTTCGATTCCACGTTTGGTTCCGGTATAATCCGAAGGGTATTTCAACGGGTTTTGGTTCTCAACAAAGAGCGTAATGATTTTCCATAACAAAACGTTATGTTGGCAACGAATAGCATATTATATTTCTACATCCCTAGCTAATAATAGTTAATGACAGCTGCAGGTTATTTTCGATAACAGTAAATGGTTGTTAGATCTTATCGTTACAGCGACAGTTGGTTAATACAATTTGTATACTCGTACATTCCTGGCGCATATTTTCTTAATTCTTGTTGAACAAGGACAATCTGCTTCATTCTCTCCATGTGTTTTTCTTTTATTATAAATATTGCCCAATAGTATGCTTATAAATATTGCCCAATAGTATGCTTAGGCGACATTTAATTGATTCAATGAAACTGAGGCTCAAATTAGTTCCTTTAAACTTCGGATGGATGATTACCTATAAAGACGAAAATGGAAGTTTTCCCAGAAAAAAACCCAATAGGTTTGAACGTAACTGTTAATATACTCAGTACAAAATTTATTCAGAAATTTTAATCGAAAATACTTTTAATCCAAATTTATGATTAATCAGTTAATTGATTAATACGGATTTTGGTTAATTGTACCGGATGATTAATCAATTAGATACGCGACTCTAATATGAATACAAACAAATTTTTTACTGGTTCTTTTAAAGTTAAATTTTTGGGGATCCAAGCTCAAAAAATTTTCTGCGTTTTAATACGTTTTGTGGCACAAAGTTTATAAGTCATAAAATTGCCTGTGGCCATTCGTACCCGGTTAGACGTAAATTACATTCATTGTTTCCGATTTATTGAACATGGATTTCTTAACAGGTGGATAGGCGAAAAGTTGATCATGCACTATAAGCGACGAAAACGTCCTCTTCTCATTCATTACGTTCCAACATAGCTTCTATGTTCAACTGAAATATTTGTCAACAGCCGCGCCCCCGAAAAGGGTGGTATAAAGTGTGGAAAGTAAAAAAATATATAAAACGACATCGCTTCTTTCACCTCCTACCAATTTCTATCATTTAATGCTTTTAATTATTAAATAATATTCCGAAATATCTCAAAAAGCCACAATACTTTCCCCCAGCGTGTGCTTTTATAGCCACGTAGATCCCATCAAGCTTTCTCCCGAAATGGATGTACGATGTGTGATAAAAAAACGGTTTTTTTTTTCAAATTTCGTGAGTTACTTATGTTCGATTTTCGCATTTTTTTCTGTTATGTTGGTAAACATGTCTGTTATATATGCTGACAATATCAACAGTTTTGGATTGTCAGTTTGTTTTTGACAGATAAAAAGGTTAGACGTGTTTTGATGTGCTCTTCAATTTTTTAATATTAGAAAAAATGGATCAAAGAAACTGTATTAAGTTTTGCGTAAAATATAAAATAATTTTGTGCAAGGACATTTGAAATGTTGTGTGTGGCGTTTGGTGAGCCTACTATGAGCAGAACACAAGTTCAATTGTGGTATAACCGGCTTAAGGAAGGCCGAGAAGATGTCAATGACGATACTCGTCCTGGACCGACTGTTTTCTTCGATTGCAATGGCGTGATGCATCATGAATTCTTGCCACAATGTCGTACGGTCAATAAGCAAGCAATTCGTCAGAAACGCACAGAATTGTGGAAAAACCAATCATGGATTTTGCACAAAACCGCCATCATGCCTCAACCTCCCTATTCACCGGACTTGGCTCCCGCTGAGTTTTTCCTCTACCCAAAACTGAAGACACCGATGAAAGGAAAGCGTTTTGCTATGATTGAGGAGATAAAAGAAAAAATGCTGGTACAAGCGTATTATATCTGAGGGGGACTACTTTAAAGGAAATAAAATAGAAATTGATGAATAAATAAATACTTAAAAAAAATTGAAAATAACGGTTATTTTTTGATCACACCTCGTATACATGATTTTATTCGAAGAAAAATATAACACTCAGAGAAAAAGTTCAGAGTACTAAACATGTTTTGAACAAATGTGTTTCCCTACCTTTTTAGTCGATTAATCAATGTCAGAGAGATGCTGGCTGGCTAGCAGACACTTCAACTATTGTTCATTTCTAAGGAGCTAGAACTTACCACAGCCTAACATTTTGTTAGGCCATAGCCAGGGATTGTAAATGGGCTACATTGGCACACCGTTGTGGAGACTTCTCATACAAACTGACTGATTTTTTTTTATTCAATTTTTTCCTGTAACTTTCAATTCATTGGCCGCAGTAATCTGAATCTTTGTCCATTGTTTTGATATAAAACGCTTAAGAAAACTAAAACCTCCCATACAAATAATAGATTTAGTCCATATACCGTTAGCTTCATATCTTTTAATTAGTTATACAAATTTCAGTAAAATTTGACGTACACCACGCGTTTCACAAACTTAATTTCGAAAATAGAAGTAGATCGCTCCACTGCTTCTGGTACCACTCATACAAATGAAGGAATTTCATACATACATTCTTAGCTTCATATCTCCCTAACGATTAATTTTACTGATTTAATTAGTAATTTTACTAAACTTAATTTTCCAAATGAAAACGGATCGTCCTGAAACATCCTCCTAGTATCTCTCATACAAATAGATGATTTAAATACTCTTAGGTTGAGTTGAACTAAGCTCAGTTAAACTTGTAAAAAGTCATGCGCTTGGTAGAATAAATTCTGAGAGTGAAAAAGAGGACATTGCCACACACCTTGTAGTTAACTTTATACAAATTGAACGTTCTATTTACATTTTCCTAAATTGTAGACAGCAAACACCTAATGTTGTAACAACTTAAGATTGTGTTGTTTGTTTTGTGCAGGATTATGCATTTAGGAGTTTGAAAACCGCCGGTCTGGCAAGGCTGTCAGCGGCTAAATACCTGTCATCTGCACTGTTATTTATTTAGTGAAAGGTTGCCATTTACGAATATGGTTTGTTGAACAACCGAAGAAGGCGTAAAAATAGTTAAAACTTACTACAAACGTGGGCACTTTTTGTGCATTACGAGGTGATTATGGTTGTCATAATTTACCTACCGTGCAAGGAATTGGCAAGATTATATAGAAATTTGAAGACACAGACATGGTCAGGCCTATGCATTATTGCAATGTCGCACTGCCGAAAATATCGCTTCTGTTAGTGAAAGTGTTGCAGATAATCCGAATTTCAATTCAGAGCACTATGACAGTATAATAACCAACTGTCTTTGGGCCTGCAATTGAAGATTACTGGAACTGTATGATATGTGGTTTCAACAAAGCGGTACCACGAGTCATAAAACATGGCTGATTTTGGCTTTATTGCATGAGAAGTTTCCAGAAAGCGTAATTTCACCTTATGGCGATGTCAATTGCTCACCAAGATCTTGCGATTTAACGCCACTAGACTTTTGTGTGAAAGGCTACATCAAGGACTTTGTTTACACGAATAATCTCCAAACGTTACAATATTTTAAAGTCAACATTCGTCAAATTATCGTCGAGATACCGCCTGAAATGTGCGAAAAAGTTACCGAAAACTATCTCGAAATAAACTTCTGCTGCAACCAATCCAGACACGATCATTTAAATGACATAATATGTCGTGCATAATGGCAAGGTCCAAGGATTATAAGGGAATAAAAGTTTCATCGATGTTATAAGCTGTATGAGTATTTTATTTAACTTTACTTTTGAAATCGAAATATGGTACCCCCACAAAAATTACAAAATTTAACCCTCATAATCCTATATTCCTTTATTTGCCTTAAATAAAATTTATTTGCCTTATATTAAATTCATTATAATTTAGCACGCATCAGGCGCTAAGTGAACTCAGTTCTGCAATTAAAAATGAATGAATGTGTAGTCATAAAAAATTGTAGGATTTTGAATTTATTATTTTGTTTCTTTTTTTGTGCGCTAGTTATCCCTTCAACCAAAGGTATGAAGACAAATTTCATTCACATAATTTTGTAACAAGGATTCAGCGATTTAAAACGCCCCTTTTGGTGTCCTTTAACATGAAAGTAGGTACATGTAAATCAATTCACATAACTGCAATTTCTTTACTGGTTACACCTTTACCCGGAGGCATGAAAATATGGCATCAAATATAATGTTAACAATACAATACTGTTCAAAAAACAAACTGTGTCAAATTGTCCTTCTGACCATAGTTGCCTGCATGTAAGTATATCATTGGTCATGAGTTCAACTAAATTCGATTCGAACTATAATAAAATATTTGCCACAAATATACATATCTTCGATATACTCCGCCATCTGAGGAACTTAATTTTCTTTGAAAATTAAATTAATTTAATCATATTAGTTTGTATTTGCCAAAATAAATATCAGATCTTAAATATGCCTCATTAATAATTGTCATTGAAATTTCAGTCAATTGAACTGACTTAGATACGCCTTCGTCCAACATCATGCGTTGGTACAGAAATATGTGGCGGGCCTGATTCTTCAAAAAAAAAAAAATATCCTATCATTTTCATTTGCAGAACTAAGCTAAATGTCTGATGAGTTCTAAATTAGTGCAATTAAGAGAAAAATATGAATCTAGGAAAAGGGTAAAATTATGTCATTTGTATAGGAGTTACAAAAGAGGGCTTGGTTATTCGGTTGATATTTTTTTTTTAAATCTTACTATAAACCGACTAATTTATAGGTGAGATAGTAGAAGGCATCTGGCAATACCATCCGTTTTCATTCCCAGACCTTGATTACCAAATTTATAATTTTGTCAAATTTAACTGAACTCTGCACTGAATTCAATCGGTAATTTACATGACCAGCAGGAGTGTGGCAATGCTTTACATTTTAACTATGAGATCTCACTTTGGCAAACGCTCATCTTGTGCCAAATTTGACCAAATTTAGTGCGATCATATAAGAGATATAAATCCAAAAATATATGGGCTAATTCGACCATTTGTATCTGAGCGTGATTAGTTGGCCGTTTTTTCCAATTCTTCAAAGCATTACAAACAAATGCCAAAATTTAGGTAGCATCAGTTCACGAAAAAAAAAAAATTTGGTCCACAAAAAGCTTACAAATCCAATGCCATGGATTGTGGCATTAGAAGGTTAGTGATACAGCACGATCACTCAATCATAATGCATCAAATTCTTTAAAAAGTGATCGCATTTATGGTATTTTTAAATAACAGAGCCCACGGCTCTCACTAAATATGCCCGTATTGCAGAGGATCATAATTTGTGTGATATTTTTTTTTCCACTGGCTAACCATCATATAAGTAAGTATAAGTATAAGTATATATAAATGACTTGAAAAATATTGACTTATCAGGTAAAATGTTTGTGTACGCTGATGATATTGCTATTTTTTATCCATATAAATATGAAACGGCTGTGCGTATTAATAAACTTTCCCTTAATCCAAAAAAAAAAAAAAAACTATATTTTCAAAGTAATCTTTCTTGGACACTGCATATGGAGTATATGAAGTCTACAGTATCACCTGCCATAGGTTTATTGTATAAATTTAGAAATAAATTTGATCAAAATACTAAGTCTCTAATATTTCAAGCTTTAGTTCAAAGTCATTATAACTATTTAGCCATTATGTATGGTTATAAAAAGAGTTCTGAATTAAAATCACTCCAACGGCAACAGAATAGAGCACTTAAAGCTGTAGCGAACTTGCCAATTTCATATTTTACGCTTTCTCTGTATAGAGATGTTTTTCCAACAGTTTTGCCTGTATATGGTTGTTATAAATTAAAATTGCTAATATATGTTTTCAAATGCTTGCATAGTGTTGGCCATCACACGACAAATTTTTTTCGAAATTAGTATATTTTCAATACGAGAAATAATGACAATTTGAGAGTAGCTAAGTGTCGATCTGAAACAACAAAACAGCGTGTAGAACATTCTGGTAATAGTCAGTACAATATTTTACCACAACAGCCAAAATCACTAGAAACGCTTTCATTATTTAAATCGTCAATGAAAGGGTATTTATTGCAAAATGTCGAAGAGCTTCTGGTATGAATTTTGAGTTAATATTGAAGTACATGCCAAGAAATTACATTTTTCATAAATGTGTTTGTATTTTGTATTAAACTATTGTTATTATACAAACAATTTTGATGTAATTATTTTGCCAACTAGCCTCTATAAAGCCATGTGGCGCTGAGGCGTAATTTTTATGATATAAAAAATTAAATAATAAAAAAAAAGTGGGCTTGAGAGAAATACACTGTACGACATAATTTAGCTACATAGGTGACAATGAACGTTATTACATTAAGAAACTCGAATGAATTCTTTCAATTTATGTAAATGAATAATTAAATTCTTTATGCATTTAAAAAATAATAAAATTTTTTTAAATTTTTTTCAATTTTTTTTTTTTTTTTATGAGCTCTAAGGATAATTGAGTTTAAATAACATCTACACTCAATGTCCCGCGTGCGACAATATCTTTCATTACTGACCGGACGGTTGCAGCGGTAACTGTCCAAACTATATTAGTAGGCATTGCTTTGAACTAAGTTGTTCACTTTGTTCTGAAGGACATACTCGTATACGTCCCCTATGAAATGTTAATCTTTGCGAATTCAGCTTACTGGGCTTATTTTAATTACAATTCTGTCAAAACTAGCATGGCGATTAGTGGAATCATCGCAGAATAAAAGAGGGTTTCTTTTGGCGTCATTATAAAAGGAAATATTTTATCAACATTTTTAAGTATTATATCTTGGTTGCAATACTAATGAGTCAACCTGTGCCCTAATCGTTTTTCTTATGAATCAATGCCACTATATATAGCATGTTTTTAAGGAATAATTAGAATTTTTTTCTAAAAAAAAATTGAAAAATGCGCATTTTTCTAAAGCTAATTAATTGATGAGCTTTGTCTTACATAACAGATTTTACCCAGCTCTGAACTTGGTTTCTCTGTGACAAAGAGATATTTTTGTGCAATATTTCCGTTTCGTTGCTCAAGCAGTTTAGGTACCGAACTACTTAAGGTAGAAGACTGAAATTTTATTAGTACGCAACTAAGTTTTCGCCGTTTTTTTTTTATAAAAAATCAACTTTATTTTGAAAACATGTTTACAAATAATTCACTGATATAAGCCCATAGCTAGCTACTACTTTTTCCCATCTTTTTGGCAAAGCTCAAATTCAGTCACAGTAAAATTCTTCATCCTTTGAGGCTATCCACGAACCTAGACATTCCTTGATGTCGCCCTAAGAGTGGAACTGCTGGACAGCCAGAACGTGTGCCATCAAACGGAACAAATTGTAATCCCACGGCGGAATGTGTGAAGAATATGACGTGAGGCTTTCCATTTCAGCGTTTCCAGTTGATTTCAACAGCTCGTAATAAATTACACTGACCTGGTTTCACCAAATACACAATATTCGGTCGAGGAGACAACGTAGAAGCATGACCGGGCAGCCACATTGACTTTCTTTTCTTTACATTGCAGTAATGAATCCATTTTTCACCACCCGCTATAATACGATAAAGAAACTCCTTTCCTTTTTTGTCGCTGAAACAGTTGTTAACAGACGACAAAACGACACTCAAGGTCCCTAGGCTTCAACTCATAAGGAACCCAAGTTTCTTGCTTTTGAATCATTGCAAACGCAAGCAATCGCTTGGAAATCGCCGTCTTTAGAGCGACGAAACTAATCTCGACAAGTTGTTTCACTTAAAGCAGTGTCTTCGTAAACGTTTTGAAGCTCACGATGAGACTCAGCCGCCGTTTTCTTCGATCGAAGGAGGAAATTAATACTTCATATGACGATCATTTGGCACAACCAAAAGAATATGACGTCAAAAGAAAATCACTATTGTGTTGAGGCATTACATTTATCATACTCCTAAGCTTGGCTCATGACGTTTAGGTTATGACAGAATCGACTAGCACTTACAGCTGGTGCCATCTATTGGCAAACAGCGATAACTTAGTTGCGCATAATATACAAAAATATGTCATTGTGATTGGACCGAAACTTAGACGCTCGTACGATGGATGGATATGGTTCAATTGACATACATTTTTATGACGAACAGGAATATATGTTTTTTATGGATATGAATTTTTTATTCGTTACAAACTGAATGACAGTCCTGGTGTTCATACATAAAGTGGAACAGGGTATAATAGCAAATATTGCAAATACAGTGTCGGAACTTATTGCACAGTGTAAATCGAGCGATTTAAAACTTGAAACTTAAACTAAATTTTGTCGGAGGTCCCGAAAATGTTAAAAATTTTAAATTATTGCAAACATTGAGTCGGAACTTGTTGCATAGTGTAAATATAGGCCTTAAACTAATGTTTTGCAAATTTTGCTGGAAGTTGACACATCCTCCGGAGTGTTAATTCCATTAATTCCAGAACTCAAATTTTTTAAGAGAATAAGGTGGTCGTATATTCCAGGCTTCAAAGATGCATAATATCAACTTCGAGAATTTAAGAAATCGGCAATTCCATCATCTTTACATGAAAATGTTTGGTGAATTCATATATCAAAAAATCCATAATTAAAGCCTTTACTCAGTGAATGTGTAAAAAACAAATTCCCTTGCTTACCATGAATGAAACATGGGAGAGCTTTTCACATTCAGCGAGCTTACACACATTTTTAGACTCGCTCAAAAAGTCCTGCAGTTTAGTGACGATTGTGAACATCACTGTATGAGAAGCATTAATAAGACTTGTCGCTTACACGGCTACTCAAAGTATTCGTCAGACCCATCAAAGTGACCGCAGCTCAAATAATGATAGATGGCTGTATTCTGAGTTGAACCTAGAATCATGCGAACGATAGTCGCGTCTACTGACCGTCACGGTACTTTCGATCAAAGAGCAAAAACAATTGAAATGCAAAATTCTGTCAAAACCCGTCAATGGCCTCTATAATTCAAGGGCTGTGGCATTCCAGAATTCACGAATTAAGCAAATCAAACACAAACATCAATAATTGAGCAATTCGTACCATCGACTCTTTCACAACAATCCACCATATCCACTGCCATTGCCATGAAATGACTGCTCATATGGTGCATGCCACTTTTGAAACATTTGGCATTATTATTTTTTCTGCTTGCTGCTCTGTTAGTTGTTATCCTTGTGTGTTTGTAAATACATGTTTACGTGCGTCTG